>CAUYPK010074492.1:0-24138 GCA_963574355.1 Loris lydekkerianus
TCTTCTCTTTTCTAGATCTTCTTGGAGTGTTTTGATCTTGTTTTGCATGATGTCAGATCTGTTGGGATAAAAGTAGCACTTCTCCTGCAAAAAATAAACAAATGCCTCCCTTTTTGGCAGTTAATAGGTCTAATCCCCTTCTTGTTGGGGCAAGTATTTAAAGTCTCTTGCCAAAACCCAAATGGGTTTTTTCTTTCTTTTTTTTTTAATTATAGATAAAAATATGCACCATAGATGTGAAATAGAATTTATATTTATTTAATCATATACAAATCCCCTTACTAGTCCTGAAGATGTTCCCTTCCAAACTAAGAGTTTTAAAAGATTTATCAACAACTTATGTTGCCTCTGTCAAAAGCCTTTTCTGTGTCTCTTGATGTGTCCATTTGGCTTTCCATATTCATTCTGTTAAGGTCGTGTGCTGTATTCATTGATTTATTCATATTGAGCTAGATTGGCAATGCTGGTAATGTATCCCATGTGGGATACATGTAAATAATATTTAGTATGCTACCTGAATTTTTTGCACCTATACCATATACCTCTTATGGATTAGCTATTGTGTTTCTCCCTTTTCATCAGAAAACTACATTGGTACCATCCTAGCTCAAGAAAATGCAAGCTTCTAAGCTCAAGTGATCCTACTATGTTTATGCTTCTCAGTAGCTGACAGTACAGTCCCATACCAAGACTGCTTTGGAAGTTTAGCACTTAATTCTTAAAAAAATCTCTCTTATCATATTGATCAGTTTGGTTTGAATCCCATTACCTAGCAGTTAACTTTCTGCCTTGGCTTCTGAAATTAATGGGATTATAGGTGTGAGCTATCGTGCTCAACCATCCTTACATTTTGTTGAAGATTTTTCTCAATTGTCCTTATAGATAATAGTTCCTTTGTTAGTAAATAATAAATTTAATGAGATATAATTTACACATTCAACTAATCACCCATTTTATTACTACAGCTTCAGGGATCATTTGTATAGTTTGTTTCTTACCACAGAAGTTTTTCTGAATGTGTAGAGGAGAGAGACAGAGAGGAAAGAAATAAATGAGGAAAGAAAATAAAAGAGGAAGCATGTGAATGAGGGAGGTACCATTGAAGGAAGGAAGCATAAAGTGAGAGAGGGACAAAGGCAGTGAGGGAAGGAGGCAAACCAAGAAAGAGAAAATGACAATATATGCTAGCTCAAACCCATAACCTAGTTGTCTGGAATGCTGAGATGAGTGGAATAATTGAATTTGAGGGTGCTGAGAATGTACTGAGCAAGTATCAGTCCTGTCTCTACTAAAGAGTGAAAAATTATCTAGGCATTACAACAGGCTCCTGTAGTCCTAACCACACGTGAGTTAATCACAGGAGGATTTCCTGAATCCTGAGTTCATATTGTTATGATCTACTTTGAGGTCAAGTAAGACTAGCCTGGGTCACAAATAGAAAATATATCTCAAAAATACCTAGACACACAACTGTGCACATACAAACCAACAAACACATCAACATTATCATCACCTAATAAAAGACCAGAATACCCTAGATGATTCAATCAAAGTAGACATGCTTAAGACCTGTTTAGCTGTGACAAAATTAAGCTGGTAGACAGGTATAGTACATTTGTAAGCTTCTCTCCAACATATATTTTTGCATAGGTGTCAAACTCGTCCTTAAATAGCATGCCACGGGCCATGCCTATTGCTCAGTGGGCAGGAAATTGTTCCTATATAGGAAGTGGAGTGACTTGAATCCAGCCCCAGCCAAGCTGCAACATAATATAGCCAGATATTGTGCCCAGTGTCTGAGTTTTAGCTACTTGGTAGGTTGAGGGAAAAAAATCACCTATGCCCAGTAGTTGCAGGTTGCAGTAAGGTGTTTATACCACAGCATTGTATCAAGAGTGATAAAGTGACATTCTGTCTCAAATTAAAAAATAAAAAAAATACCATCCTAATTATGTAATTTCATGGAGTTTTATCAGTTGTGAGGCAGCTTGAGACACACTCTTGTAAAAAATCTCAAAGGTTATGTGATAATTTTGCTAACTAATTATCAAGAGTGACTTCCTGAAACAATTACAATATAGACCTTTTTCAACAGGTTTTATGTGTTTTTCAACTGGCCAGTAAGAAAATTGGCAGATCAAAATCACATACCATGCAGTATCATAAATTTTGAGTCCACATCTTAATATTTATAGATCAGGAGAGAAATGCAGGAATAAATTTGGATCAAATATCTAATCATAATATAGACTGAAAAATCTTTTTTTTTTTTTTTTTAATTAGAGAAAGTGCCTCACTTTGTCACCTGGGTAGAGTGCCATGGCATCACAGCTCACAGAAACTTCCAGCTCTTGGTCTTAGGTGATTCTCTTGCCTCAGACTCCCAAGGAGCTGGTTCTACAGGCACCCACCACAGTGCTCTGTGGCCATGAAATATTTTTTGTCTGCTCCTAATGCCCATATCTACTGCTGGGATTCTAAGGAAATGTTTTTTGTGTATTTAAATGTACCTTTATAAATTTTAGGAAATGATTAACTGCCTTGATCAAATAAAGTTCTCTTGGTACAAGTCTGGTAGCATTGTTTGCATGCATAATTTTTGAGCAAAACTTTAAATGTAAAATATCTTGACTTATAAAGACAAACAATTTTAATTGGTTTTCACAATGAAGACCTTTTCATTGTCTAAAACACCGAGAATATAATAATGAACATCCCTGCTCATATATTCATTGATAATGTTTGGAAAAATATCTGCATATAGAAGAGCTTCATCAAAGTATATACACCCTTAAAATGTTCATAGTAACTGCCAAATTATTTTCCCGAGTGATTAGAGTTCATTTATGTTCCTCCTAAACATCTATAATATTACTGTTGCTCTGTACACTCTCTAGAATTAGGTATCATCACACTTTATAAATCTTCTAAATTTTCCATGTAACTAAATAGAAATCCTTTTACTACTTCAATTTTCATTTACTTAGCAACTACTGAGATTGAACACATTTTCATGTACTGATCATTTTTAATTCTGTGAATAGTTTATTCACATCCTCTGCCCATTTTAAATTGTATTAATCTTACATTGTATAATAAACTGCTAAACAATTGATTTGAAGAAATTTTGTTGAGTATTACAGTTGGGAAAATTTAATCACTTCAGTTTTTTAAAATTATTTTCCCCTTTTTTTGTCATTGAATTTTATTTATGAAATGTACGGAAGTATAGAGGATTTTAATATTCATGTGGTTAATGTGACTAATTTTATATCTGATAACTCAAGTCCCATAAAGTATTGTACAACATTTCTTGGCAAATCCTGTGCAATTATTCTAACATATAATTTCATTTTTGGAGTGCATTTACTCCTAGAAGTGGCCCCCAGAGCCCTCCAATGTGATTTTTGTGTAAATCTCATGGTGTTATTTTATCTCATGCCATGTTAAATATACCCTGTGATATATTTAAGGATCTATACTAACAACATATGTTGTTATTTTTTATTTTATTAATCTAGACTTTACATATTTCTAGGAAATGGTTACACTGAATTTACAAAATTTTATACTATACTTCCTCTTACTATGTCCATTTAATTAACTGTCATTTTAGTTATCTGAACCTAAAAATTCAACTATATTTGAATGATTCAACAATATTTCTAGGCAAAAAATTTTCTTATTTCCTTCCAAATGTACTTTCAGAAGAGGCCAATATAGATATTAGTCAATATTTCCATGACCTCTTTGACTCTTTCCATGTAAATATGTTTCATTGATGTCTGTACATAAGAATGTTTCTTTACTTGTCTATTTCACTCATTTGTTCATTCTTTTTAATAACAGATCCTATGGGTTATAGTTGCTATGATGTCATATTTTACTTATATCTGATAACTCAAGTCCCATAAAGTATTCCTCAAAAATTTCTTGGCAAATCCTGTAAAGTTATTCTGACATATAATTTCATTTTCAATTTTTATTATTGTAAAAAATCTATTTGGATTTCAATTGAAAATGAAAAATTTTGCTGAATATTAACATTATAAACTGTCACTAAATAAATAAATTTACCTCTTTAAACTTAGACATTGCCAGAATTCAAGTGGGAATATCATCTTGATTGCAAATCAAGATATGCAATTTTGATTGTCTGATGCCATGATTTGCTGCTTATGTGTTTATTCTATCTGGTTGTCTTATTCTCAAGAGTCCAAGATTTTGGAGTGCATTTACTCCCAGAAGTGGCCCCCAGAGCCCTACAATGTAATTTTTGTGTAAATCTCCTGGTGATATTTTATCTCATTCCATGTTCAATATACCCTGTGATATAAATATATTTGAAGATCTATACTAACAACATATGTTGCCTGTGTAAAAATCTGTTTCTGTGTCTGATGAGGTCACCTTGTGGTTTTTCTTATTTATTCTATTAATATAGTGTCTTTTATTAGCTAATTTACCCATACTGAGATAGACTAGCAAGTCTGATAATAAATGCCTTTAGGGATACATGTATAAAATATTTTCTATGCTTTTAGATGTTTCTTCACCTATACAGTATATCTGTTATTAGATTTGACACTGTGTTTTCTTTCTCCTTTGCCCCAGAAAAATGCATTCTTTGGGTGGGGTCTTTGGCTCAGTGGATAGAGACCCAGCCTTATATACTGAGGTTGGTGGGTTCAATACCAGCCCTAGCAAAACTGCAATAAAATTATACCAAAATTTCCTGGCAGATGCATGTAGTCTCAGTTACTTGAGAGTCTTAAGCAAGAGAATCAACTAATCCAAGAAGTTGTAGGTTTCTGTGAGTTGTGTGATAAGGTGAGACTCTATCTCTGCAAAATTAATAATAATAATAATAATAATAATAATACACTGGTACCATGATACCTCAAGGCAATGCAAGCTGCTGATATGAAGTGTTCCATTAGACTTTATGCTTCTCTGGAGCAGACAGTACAGGCCCATGACAACACTGCTGGGGAAACTTTGCACTGATTTCCTGGGAGAATTGGGTCTCACTGTTACTCAGTCTGAAACCCCTTGGCTTCTAGTGTCTTTTCTGGCTGAGGCTCGAAAAATAGCTGGGATCATAGATATGAAGTATGGAGCATATCATGTTATACGTTTTAATGAATTAAAATATATCTGTATTTTCTTCATAGGTTACAGCACATAGATTAAGAAATAACCATTTTATTCAGATATAATTCACACCACACAATTTGCTCATTCCAAGTATGGAGTTCAAGACTACATATCAGGAATCACTTGTATAGTTTTCTTGTTTGTTACTACAGACTTTTTTTCAAGTTGTACAAGAGTGAGAGAAAAGAAGTGATAACGGAAAGAAAAGTATGAAGAGAGCAAGCAAATGAGAGAGATAAATTGGGAGGAAGGAAGGATAAAGTGAGTGAGGGGTGAACAGTGAGAGAAAGGTAAACACAGAAGTATAATATGACCAAATTTGGTGACTAACACTTAGAATAATAGCCCTCTGGCAGTTTGAGATGAGCTTAGTTATTGAACATGGGGGTGCTTTGAATGGACTGTGCAAGAGTCATACACTTTCTCTAATAAAAAGTGAAATTAATATCTAGACATTTTGACAAGAATCTGCAGTCCTAGCCTCATGGGAGTCTCAGGGTGGATGATTCCCTGTACCCTGGAGTTTGAGGTTGTCATTATCTAGGCAGATGATATGAAAGACTAGTCTGAGCCACATAAGGAAACCATATATAAAAAATATTCATACAAATACTCATGCAAATCAAATCAACAAACCAACCAAAAAACATTTTCATCATATAAAAAGACAAGAACTACCTTCATGGTTCAAGTAAATTAGGCAAGTTTAATACCTGGAAACTATGACCAAATTGAGGTTGTAGCCAGGCATAATACATGTGTAAGCGTCTCTCAAATGGATATTTTTGGGTAGGTGTCAATACATGTCCTTGATATAGTATCCAATTGGTGGTTCCTATAGCTCAATGGGTAGGGCCCAGGCCCCATATAATAAAAGTGGTTGATGTGAGGCCCTGGGCACACTTCAATAAAAAGAAAAGACTGGAATTGTGGGTACCAGTAGTCCCAGCTACTTGGGAGGTGGTGGGATGAGAATCACTTGAAATGAGGACTTGTATGTTGTTGTTAGTTCTTATGTTACAGAATTCTACCCAGCATTACATCTTGAGGCTCTACCTCAAAAAAAGAAAAAAATACTGTCCTATTTAATTGACTCCATGTAGTTCTGTCAGCTGTGAGGCAGCTTAATTCACAGTGCTGTCCAAAATGTCAATTGCTTTCTCATGTTTTCTCAGCTTAGTGCTGGGAATATCAACTGTGAATAGAAGCAGTATGGCACAAAGGACTACTTGATCAAACTAAAAAGTTTCTGCACAGCAAAGAACACAGTAAGTAAAGCAAGCAAACAGCCCTTAGAATGGGAGAATTTTTGCAGGTTATGTCTTCAACAAGGGTTTAATAACCAGAATCCACAGAGAACTCAAACGCATTAGCAAGAAAAGAACAAGGGATCTCATTGCATGCTGGACAAGAGATTTGAAGAGAAATTTCTCTGAAGAAGACAGGCGTGCGGACTACAGACATATGAAAAAAATTCTCATCATCTTTAATCGTCAGAGAAATGCAAATCAAAACTACTTTGAGGTACCATCTAACTCCGGTGAGACTGGTCTATATCAAAAAATCTCAAGACCAGAGATGTTGGTGAGGATGTGGAGAAAAGGGAACATTTTTGCACTGCTGGTGGGAATGCAAATTAATATATTCCTTTGGAGCGATATATGGAGAACACTTAGAGATCTAAAAATAGATCTGCCATTCAATCCTGTAATTTATCTACTGGGTATCTACCCAGAAGACCAAAAATTACATCAGAATGCTTATTGCAGCCCTATTCATAAGTCATGGAAAAAGCTCGAATGCCCATCGATGCATGAATGAATTAATAAATTGTGGTATATGTACACCATGGAATATTATGTAGCCTTAAAGAAATAAGGAGACTTTACCTCTTTCATGTTTACATGGATGGAACTGGAAGAAAAAGTATCCAGTGTACTCAGTACACTGGAAGAAAAAGTATCCAGTGTACTCAGTACACTGGAAGAAAAAGTATCCAGTGTACTCAGCCCTACTATGAAACTAATTTAGGGTTTTCACATGAAATCTATGACCCAGTTACATCCTAAAAATAAGGGGAAGGGGGAAAGGGAGAAGAGGGAGGAAAAAGGTGAGTGGAGGGAGGGAGATCAGTGGGATTATACCTGCGGTACATCTCAAAAGGGTACATGTAAAATTTGGTAGATGTGGAATGTAGATGTCTTGGCACAATAACTGAAAGAATGCCAGAAAGTCTGTGTTGACCACTGTAATAAAAATGTGTCAAATGGTCTATGAAGTTAGTGTATAATGCCCCATGATCATATCAATGTACACAGCTATGATTTAATTAAAAAATAAAGGAGAAAAAAAAAGTAAAAAACAAAAGCAGGCAAAATTATGTTTAATATTATTTTATTGAACAAACTTTATTTAATATATTATCATTTCAGCATGTAATCAATTAAAATTATTAATGGAAAAAATATAATAAATAAATAAATAAATGCTAGCCATAAATAAATAAATAAATAAATAAATAAGGCACAAAGGAGACATCACTTCTCTTTCTGTGGATGGATGTCCTGGTTCAAAGCCTTGAAGGACAACAGCTTATGTGAGCAATAAAACCCACCAATATGTTTGAACCAAAGCCTGGATCTCAGGACATTAAAGTATTAAGAAACTACATTATCATCATCAATAACATTACAATGTTTGTTTTGATGAGTTACCATTTTGAAGCTTAAACTTATTTCTGCTAAGTATGTGTAGTTGCTCTCTAGTTTTTTTTTTTGTTGTTGTTGTTGTTTGTAGAAACTGTTATAAAAGAGTGAATTTATTTTCTATATATTCAATTTCTTATTCCCAAATTTTCTTTTGTGTCTGCCGAAGGGATTCAACAACTCATCCCTTCCTTTTAAATTCATGGATTTGTAAGCAAAAGGAAGGTTGTTGTTTACAACTAGTGCTTTCCTTGAATGTTGTACCACATGAATCCAAGTCTAAAATTCACACTGTGATTTCTCAAACCTGACACATACATGACAGAATTTCCAGTTCTACTTTTTTGTCAGATTTTAATTCTTTCTCTAGAATAGGCTTGTTTTTGACAGTAGGTTTCTAAGTCAAACTCCTCTATTGAAATTCATTTAGGCAATTTGTTCAGTAACATACTCCATAGCTGAAGATATTTATGATGATCAAGGGAAAAATCAACCTATTTGGAACATTCAAACATTTCCTAACCTCCATGCCAGGTGTGTTCAAACTTTTGGCTTCTTGGCCACATAGGAAGTAGAAGAGTTATATTGGTCCACATGTTCAATACACAATCGCTAATGAAACCTGATAAGCAAAAACAGGATGTGCACAAAATTGTGATGTCCACCATGGATAGGCAAAATGACACAATCCCCATTTGTCACCAGGGCCTGAGGATTAAACAGTCCTCAAATGCACTAATAAGGTCTTATCTGAAGCACAGATAAGTAACTTTAATAATGCATGAGTAAAATATTGAGTTTCTCTAGGAGGCAAAGTTGTGCTGATCCTCTGTGCTCAGGGTTTGGAGAAAAGGCTGAGCATCAGCAAGTGACCCTCAGCCCTAATGACACACCCAATTTGTACTTATATAGAAAATGTTGTCAAGTGTTTTTCCCTTGCCTTTAGGTCCATCTAATCCAGAGGCATGAGGAGGAGGATTCCTTCAACCCAACGATTGAATGTTGTTGTGTGCTAGGCTGATGCCATGACAAATCTTCCTGGGCAAAATAGTGAGAATCAGTGTCATGAAAAATTATAAAAGAAATAACAACAAGAAAATTTTCTAGGCATAGTTTCCAAGAGCAGAAGTAGGATGAAAAGTCAACAGATTGATGAAAAATGTGACTAAAATAAAGGAGATTTATTGTGGTCCCTGAGAGAGGGGTTATGTCAGAACAAGTGTTTGGACTCGGTTTATTAGAATATTCCCAGGTGATCTGATAGATAGGGGTTTTCCAGAGATGTCTGGTTCCTGAGCTGAGTCTGCTTGTGAGAAGGGGATATTGGCCAAGATTGAAAAAGACCAATAGAAGAGGTAGAGTGTATACTCTAGATTGTACAACGTGCATATTAAAAGACTTATTTGAATCAAGAATTCACTGTGAGATATGGCGGCACTTGTGACTTAGTAGGTAGGGCATCAGCACCATATACTGAGGTTGATGGACTGAAATCTGGCCACTGCAATACCTCAAGAAAAAAAAAAATGTATAAATGGCTGGGAACCTCTACTTCCTGCTGCATGGAGGCTGAGGGAAGAGAATTGCCTAAGCATATGAGTTGAAGTTTGATGTGAGCTGTGTGCAACCAGAACACTCTACTGGCAATAATGTGAGACTTTGTCTTAAAAAAGGGGGGGGGGGAAGAAAGAAAGAAAGAAAGAAAGAAAGAAAGAAAGAAAGAAAGAAAGAAAGAAAGAAAGAGTCCAGCTGAAGGAATAGGTTTACTTGATGGCAACACTTGAAGCTTGCTATGAGCTATGATACCAAGGCACTCTAATAAGGACAAAAAAATGAGAATCTGTTGTTATTGAAGAACACCATTTATATGAAACTGACCCTTAATTTTTACTTTTGACCACAGATCTAGTGTTGAAAAATTTTCCCCAAATTATACATCAACTAGAGAAATGATTCTTCATTGAAAAATTGTTTTCCTATGACTTCTATTAATCAAATATTTGGATTTTTATGTAACTCTGACCATTTGATACCCTAGATTTTTCTAATGCCTGAAAACTTTCTATACAGTGAATTCTTTTTTCTTTTCTTTTCTTTTTTTCTAGTGCTCAGCCTTGTCTCCATTTCAGTAAACCAATCATTCCAAGTGACAGGGCCTTCCAAACTGCCAAGTAGACATGCATGAAGTACCAGCACTGGACACCAAACATAGTTTGAAAATGCATTCCAAATTCAAATATTGGAGTGGTTTCTCACATCTATAATTTTAATACTTTGAGAGGCAGAAGTGGGTGTTCCAAATAACATGCACCTTGGGGGAGCCCCTGGATTCCCAGATGAGTAGGAGCCTCAGGCAATAGGAAATGTTAAGCCCAGAACTTTAAAATCGAGGTAAGGTAGGATAAGGTCTAGCCACTCCACCCATGGGAAAGTATTCAGACTATGTCTAAAGAAAAAATAAACTTGCAACTTTGGTCGGATGACAAATGTGCCTTCAATGTCAATCCATGGTTACCCATGTGTGAGCAAGGAGATAGGATTGACTGTCTTTCAAGTTCTCTCACAACCTCAGTTTCTTATGCTGTTAGCATTTTGAGCACCACAAGTTTTGGAAAATATAGTCAAGTAACTTTATTAAAATAGGTAGTTCACCCTGTGTCAATGTAAAATTCTGCATTTCTTACAATAGTCACACAATTGTAAATAATCTCAATCTAATTTTATAACTTTGCCTTCTCCCCCTGACAAATAACATCAATACCTGCTAGAAGTCTATTTCATCTTCCCCACAACCATCCTCTAACCACTCATTGCTCCTAACAGACAATTAGCCTTGCCCTGATGTTTTGTTCTGAGTTTAGTCATGGCTAGTCTGATCTTTTGTAAGTGGTCTTGTTAACTTATCACAATAATTTTAAATTTTATTTCTATTGTAACATAAATGTGCACTTCATTTCTTTTGATTGTTGAACATATTCCATTGGATGAATATATTACATTATATGTATCCAATCTTCTGTGCATACCTTTAGTGGTCTGAAGATGTTTTCTTCTTATCTAAGATTTTTAAAGATTTTATCAACAAAATATGCTGCCTTTTCTGTGTCTCTTGAGGTGACAGTTTGTTTTTTCCTACTGGTTCTAATAACGTATAGTGTTTCATTAGTTGATTGTCTCAAATGTATGTAGACTCGCGATCCTTGTAATAAATCCCAGTTGGCGTACAAGTATAAAAGATTGTTTATGTAACCAGAATTTTTCCTCATCCATACAGTATATATCCTGTAGTTTGGATCCTGTATTTCACCCTTTGACAAAGAAAAATACTTTGGTACCTTCATAGCTCAAGGAAATGAACACTCTTATCTTCAAGTGATCCTGTTAAGTTTATGCTTCTCAGCAGCTGAGAGTAGAGGCCCGTTCCACCACTGATGAAGACTTTTTTTCCCTTACTTCTTGAATATATGAGGTCTTACTATGTTGCTCAATCTGTTAAGAAAAACCTTAGCTTCCAGTTATCTTTCTGCCTTTGTGTCTGAAATTGCTGTGATTACAGGTTTCAGCTATGGTGCTCATCCATGCTTATGTTTTGGTTAATGTTTTCACTATTTTCTCCATAAATAAGAAACCATCGACTAAAAAGTAACAACTCTATTCTAATATAATTCACAAGGTCCACAATTCAACATTTAATGTATAAAGTTCAAGATTATACATTCACAGACCACTTGTGCATAATGTTTGTTTGTTACTAGAGATAATTTCCTTAAGATGTATAGCAGAGTGAGAGAAGAAAGAAGAGAATGAAGGAAAGAAATGAATGGAGAGAACAATCAAATGAGACAAAGAGAGAATTCTAAGAGGAAGCATAAGTTGAGAAATGGCCAAAAGGAGGGATAGAGGGAACCCAAAAAGAAGATAAAATAGCTAAATTTCATGGCTCACTTCTATAATTTTAGACTTAGGGCATGCTGAGATGAGTGGCGTTCTTGAATAAGGGAGTGTTTTGAACTGAAAGACTAAGAATCTGACCCTGTATCTAATAAAATGTAAAAAATTATCTAGGCATTGTGATAGGCATCTGTATTCCTAGCCACATGGGAGTCTCAGACAGGAGGATTTCTATCATTCTGTACTTTGATGTTGCTACAATATAGGCTATGTTCAGAAAAAAATCTAGCCTTGGAAACCTATGGAAATAGCATCTCAAAATTGTCAAATAACACCCCCATGTGTAGAAATGTTGACAAACCAACCAACAAACATTTTCATCATCTAAAAAAGATGAAATTACCTTGATGATTCAAGCAACATAAATATGTTTAATACCTGTGAAGCCATGATCAAATGGACATTGTATCTAGGCATAGTAAATTTTTAAGCTTCTCTCAAATGACTGTTTTGTGGTAGGTGTCAAACACTTCCTTGAAATAGCATCCCACAAACATTGCTGTGGGGCAGTTGGGAGGGCACTGGCCTCATATAATGAGGGTGGTGAGTTCAATCCCAGCTCATCACAAACTTTAAAAATAAACATCCAGGTTTTGTGGATTAAGTCTGTAATTACAGCTATTAGGGAGGCTGAGAGAAAAGAATAACCTAAACCCAGGAGTAGGAGCTTACTGTGAGCTGTGATGCTATAGTACTCTACCAAGGATGACAAAGAAACTATGTCTCAAGGAAAACAAATAGGGTCCTACTTAAGTGACTACATGCATTATTGTCAAGTGTGATTCAGCTTGAGTCACACTGCTGTACAAAATCTCAACTGTTGTGTCAGCCTAGTGACAGGAATATCAACTGTCAATAGAATCAATAATGCACACATGGGAGATCACTTCTCTGTCTATGGATGGAGGAATAAGAACTGTACTAGATCAAAAAAATGAGGGACACCAACTTTAGTGAGCATAAAAGATCTTTGACCAGAAGCCTGTATCTTAGCACATTATAGGATGACATAACTACACGGGTCCTGTGGAAGACATCACAATGGGTATTGCCCTGAGTTACCACCTATAGCTTAACTTTATGCAAGCCATGCATGTGTAGTGAATATTCAATTTTTTTCTTCAGTTCAAACTGTTACAAAAGAGTGGGTTTATTTTCACCTCAATCAATTTCTGCTTCCAAATGTTTATACATCTGGCCAAGCGATTCAACAACCTTCACTTTTTACGGCATGGATTTGTTGAAAGACAATGGTATATACATAGTGCTTCCTTGGGATGTTATGCATTAAGTACCTGAGACTAAAGATTAGACAGTGATTTCGAAGACCTGAAATCACAAAAGTCTTAGTTCTACTTTCATGAGATTTTACTTCTTTCTCTAGAATAGTTGTGTTTTTGACGGTGTCTCATTGAAGGCACTGTCTTGCAATCTGGTTATACAGTTATGTCCAGTAGTGTACCCCATACTAGGAGTTATTTATGATGATCATAGAAAGTATCAGCCTATTTGGAAAGTTCCAAAATTCCTGACATCTGCGCAAGGTGTATGTAAACTTTTGGCTTCTCGGACAATTGGGAAGTAGAAGAATTAGACTGGGCAACACATTCAATATACAATTACTAATTAAATATGATAAGCAAAAAAGAAAAATGTGTATATTTGTGGTGATATGTGCTACAACGCATATGCAAAACAGTTCTAAAATAATCCATATGTGTCAACTGAGCCTGAAGATTGGAAACTCCTCATAGGCCCTAATAAGGTCATTTTATAATTAGAGTTCAATGATTTTTGCCACACCTGACTACAATATTTACATCCTCTGGGAATTTAAGGTGGGCTGATTCCCTGAGCTCATGTTTTGGAGACAAGGCTGAGCAATACTTATAAAGTATATTGCAAATACAAGTTGGATATTTCAGATGTAAAACACAAATGTCTTAATGCTGTAATTTGGTAAATGAGGTGAAAGCTAAGTTGCTTACTAGGATATGAGCACCCCAGTTTGTACAAATAATTAGCATGTTGAGTCCCATAATAACATAAATGTATTTATGATGTATGTATAAATGACTTTAAAAAATAAAATAAAATAGAACAAAGAATTAAAAAAAAATAAAAAGACACCCTAACCCTCAATCTCACACCCAATTTCTATTGTAATATACAAGGTAGTCAAGCATTGTTGCCCTTGCATTTTGTTTCACCTACTTCAGAGAATATGTTCCAGCTCCATGTATGTAATCATGAAAGTCGTAAATTCTCCATCTTTATAAAGCTACATAATACTCTAAGGTCTAAATGTTGCAATATTTATTAATCCATTCATGCATTAATGTGAATTAGGCCTTCCATGATGTAGTAATTATGAATTATGCTCCAATAAGGAAGGGGGAGCGGGAGGGAAGGGAGAAGGTTGAACAGAAGGAGGGTGATTGGGAGGATTACACCTGCGGTGCATCTTACAAGGGTACATGTGAAACCCAATAAATCTAGAATATAAATGTCTTAACACAATAACTAAGAAAATGCCAGAAAGTCTATGTTAACCAGTGTGATGAAAATGTGTCAAATGGTCTATAAAATCATCGTATGGTGCCCCATGATTGCGTTAATGCACACAGCTATGATTTAATAAAAAAATATATTAAGTATTTAATTCAGTGAGTGTCTATTTTAGTTAATAATTAAAGTATAGATCCAGTTTCAGTCTTCTACAGGTCACCAGCCAGTTTACTCAGCAGAATTTGTTTAATAAGGTCTCCTTTCCCCACTGAAGGTTTTTAATTGTCTTATTGAAGATCTAATGATGGTAAGTAGCTTGGTTCATCTCTTAGTTTTCTATTCTGTTCCACACATCTTCCACTCTTTATTTGTGCCAGTACCATGCTGTTTTTATCACTATCAATTTACAGTATAGTCTGAGGTCTACTAGTGTGTTTCCTTCTGATTTGTTTTTAATTTCTGAGTAATGTGCTGGCTATTCATGTGCTTTTCTGATTCCATATAAAATGAAGTATTATTTTTTCTGGTCTTTGAAGTATTACAGTGTGGTTTTAATAGAAATTGCATTAAAATTGTATATTGCATTGGGTAGTATGAACATTTTAACAATGTTGATTCTTCCCAGCCATCAGCATGATATGTTTTTCCAGTTGTTAATTTATTCAGCTACTTCTTTTATTACAGTTTTATAGTCAAGTTTTTATAGATTTTTCACATCCTTTGTCAGGTAAACTTCTAAGTATTTTGTCGTCTTTGGCACTAGTGTGAAAGGATAAATTTTTTTACTGTTTTTCAGCTGGACTATTGTTGGTGTATATAAGGCTACAGATTTGTAAGTATTGATTTTGTAAACTGAGATGCTGCATTATTTCTTGATATCTTCTAGGAGTTTTAGTTGAATACATGGGTGTTCCAGATATACAATCATATCATCTGCAAAGAGTGCAAGTTTAATGTCCTCTGACCCTAGATCACTTTTTCTTGTCTGATTGTGATGGCTATGACTTTCATTATAATCTTATAAAACAGTGGTCATAGTAGGTATGCTTGCCTTGTTCCTGATGTGAGTGGAAATAATTTCAGTTTAATTTCATTGTATATGATGTTGGCAATGGGTTTGCTATGGATAGTCTCTATCAGTTTAAAAATATATATATCACATATGTACCTATGTCTTTGCTTAGTTCATTTATTTTTATATATTTATTTTTGTAGAGATAGTCTCATTTTCTTATTCTTAGTAGAGTACCATGGCATCACACAGCTCACATCAATCTCCAATTCCTTAGCTTAGGTCATTCTCTGACCTCTACCTCTCATGTAGATGGGACTACAGATACCTGCCACAACACCACGTTATTCTTTTTGATGTTGTTTTAATTTCCTCAGGGCCATTTTTGAACCCACTGCCACCCACAGCATATAGGGTCATTGCCACAACCATTAAGCCACAGCCTCTATTTTTTGCTGAGTTTATTATTGGAAAATATATCCAACACTACCATAGAGATTTTACGTCCTCCAAATATTGAGGCACTGAAGGAAATAAAGTTGATCATGTCTGTTATAGTCTCTCTTATAAATTGAGGTACATTCTGGTTGGAAGCATAATGTTAATAATTGAAATCTAATCATATTGAGTTTTACCCTTTACAAAGATGGAGTACCTACTCTTAACTTTTCTTACATTTGTTGGCTTAAAGCCTATTGTATATGTGAATAAAATAACAATACCTGCTTTTTAAAATTTCAGTTTCCCTGAATATAGATTACCATTCCTTTACCCTGAGTCTTCATTTATCTTTTAAGGAAATATGAGATTATTGTATGCAGCAGATATGTATCTGGAGTTTTTGTATTCAGTCAGGCATTTTGTGCCTCTTCAGAGGACTATTTAAGCCATTCAGATTAATTGAGAATATTGACAAGTCTAGTATTATTTTCAGTTTCTATTAGATCTGAATGTCCACTGGACATTGTTAATACTTTCACCACTGTAAAAGTTGGAATTTGATCAAAAGTTTCTCAGTGAGTTTACTTTGGTTGTACAGAATTGTGGTTGTCATTATGGAGGATAAGTCTGAAATCCTGGAACGTTGTTTTAGTTATGACAAACATCTTTAACATGTAAATGTCATTAATTTATTTCAATTCTCCATTCTAAATGAAATTCAGTGTAGCTGGATACAGAATCCTGTTTGAAAGTTATTTTGTTTTAGAAGGTTAAAGGTCGATGAACACCCTCTTCTAGCTTGAAAATTTTCTGCAGGTATCTGCAGTCATTCTAATATTGTTTACTTTGTAGGTTATGGTTTTCTTACTTCTGGCTGCTTGCAGAATTTTCTCCTTCATATTTTAGTTTTTTGTTCGAATTTTATTAGACATAATAGAATTCTAGAGTAAAAAAACACCAGAGCTTCTTGAAGAAGGAAAGATCCAAGTCAGAAGGCTCCTATGTGTGTCCTTTATCTACTGGTTTATATTATATTTTGGCCAAAAATTGATAGGTGGAAAATTTTCACATCCCATTAACTTTGTTATGTTAATTACACTGTATCTGGGAAAAACTTTATTTTTCTTGAGTCATGCTTGGTTTTCTGAAACTGTCTGCTATCTGGATTTCTAAGTCTCTTCCCAGGTTTATAAAGTTCTCATCAATTATTTTATGAAGTAGAACATCTGGGCCTTTCAAAGCAACCTCATTGGCTTCAGAAATTCTCATAATTCAAATGTAAGTTTCTTCCAATTGTCTCAGAGCTCTCTGAAAGAATGATCTGTTTTGCTCTCTGCTTTTCTTTATTTTATTTATTTATTTATTTGAGCGTTTGGGAGCATTCAAACATTTTATCTTAAATGTCAGATATTATTTATTGTTCCTGATCCATTCTGTTACTGAAGGATTTTACTGTATTTCTCAGATCTCTCAGGGATGCAAGTTTTTGCCTCAATGTGTCAAAATCTTTAATGGTCTTCAAAGACTTTGTCTTTGAATTTATTGACTTTTTGAAGCAACTTTTGAAATGCTCCTTGAATTTCTATTTCCACATTTGACTCCATTCTGTTGATCTTATTTGCCATTGAAACTTTGAATTTGATTTGTAGGGGGTGGTGGTGGAGCAAGATGGTGTTCGAGTAATAGGTTACCTGCAACTGAGCACTGTGAGTCTGGGGACATATGACTCCAGGCATCTCTGGCTAGTGGGATCTGCCTATATTCATCACTTTGAGGATACAGGGACTCAGCAAGAGACTTCTGAACCCAAAGTGGAGAACAAAAACAGTGGAAAACTAGCAAGTGGTTGCGTGTGTTAGATTAGTCTAATTTTGCCAGCAGCTATAAATACAGCAGCAGCGAGACTGCGAACTAGAAAAACCTTATCTGTGAACTGTCTTGGTATTTTATTTGGCACTTAGTTGAAATGCCTTGGGGAGACCTTGAGCAGGAGTGCAGAGGATTTTGGGCATGTCTAGGGCCCCAGAGTGAGCCGCTGAGCTGACAGAGCTAATAGTGTTTAGCTGTGGACCACAGGGAGCCATTGTGAGAGAACTGCCCCAGCAAGCTCTGCCCTTAGGATTACAAAGCAAGAAACAGGTGGGAGCTAGTAACCTAGTGACTGAGCAACCTAAAGGCAGAAACTGAGCTGAACTACATGCTTAACCTTAGGGGCAGAGTGAGACCAGTTTTAGCACACTGGGTAAGTGGATAGCCACTTCAGCAGTGATCTCAGTGAAAAGCACTATCCTGGAAAAGGTCCTGATTAGCCAATTTAGTAGTTTAAAGTTCCTTTTAAGAGGGCTGAGGAGAGATTTAGGATATCCATGATGTGGGGTTTGAGAAATCAGTGGACTGAGCAATCTAAAGGCAGAAACTGAACTGCATTACATGCTTAACCCTTAAGGGTAGAGGGAGATCAATTTTGGCACACTGGGTAAGTGGATAGCCACTTCAGCAGTAATCTCAGCAAAAAGCACTTTCCTGGGAAAGCTTCTTCTTAGACAATTTAGTAGTTTAATGTTCCTTTTAAGAGGACTGAGGAGAGATTTAGGGTGTCCATGTTGTGGGGTTTGAGAAATCAGTGGAGGCCTCCAGTAGTATCAGCATTGTCATTAGCATTTCATACCCCAGAAGACCAGTGGTTACTCAGACATATTAAACAAGATATATATACTTCTTTGTTTTTGGTTGTTTATTTGTTTGTTTGTTTTTTGTATATTTTGTTCTTGTTGTTGTTGTGGTTTTGTTTTTTAATTTCAACCTTTTACGTAAAGATTTTTTTCCTTCTTTTTTTTTTTCTTTCTTTTCTTTCTCTATTTTTCTAGTTTAAATATAATTTCCCATTGCTACCTTTTTAAATAATTAGAACTTTATTTTTTCTAGTGTTTCCACCCCTATTATTTTGTTTTTCACCCAATTTTATCCCATAAACTTTTCTGTTTGCTTGTTTTGTTTTGAATTATAGCATGTTTGTCTTTCCTTTCTACTTGGTGGAGGTGGGGTACTGTGTCAGATCAGGTTAGCAAAAAGCACCTGACCTGAAGGGAAACACCCAACCCATCACCCCCAGACTTTTTTTTTTTTTTTCAGGTTGAATCAAAGTACCTGACTTACACCTATACTGCTCATGTCTCCCTCATTCTGTGCCCTCTTCTTTTTGTCAATATTTCCGTTTACCCACCCCCTCTCCTTTCTCTATTTTCTTTTCATTCTTTCTTTCTTATTCTTTATTTTATTCCTTCTTCCTCTTCAACCTTCTCATCCTTCTGGTCCTACACCAAAAGGAATAATCAAAACCTTAGTCCACAGGCATGAGAACTTAAACAGCAAGAGGAAGTGAAAGGAAATTTAGGACAAGTAAATATATTAAATAAATCACTCATGAGGAAGAATCAGCAGAAAACCCCTAGCAACATGAAGAATCAGTCAAGAGAAACCCCTTCAAGGACCAAGAGGTAGCTACTGTAGAAGATTCCACCTATAAAGAAATGTTAGGAATGATAGAAAGGGAATTTAGAATACACATGACAAAATCAATAAAGAAAATGATGGAAACAATGAAGGAATCTGCTAATAAAGTGGAAAATAACCAAAAGGAATTCCAAAAACAGATTAAAATAAGAGATGAACAATATAAAAAATATAGAAAGGATATAGTGGAGCTGAAGGAACTGAAGCAGTCAATGAGGAAAGTTAAAAATGCAATGAAAAGTATCAGCAACAAATTAGACCATGCAGAAGAATGAATTCCAGAGGTAGAGGACAAAGTTTTTGAGATAACTCAGATAGTTAAAGAGGCAGAAAAGAAGAGAGAGAAAGCACAAAATAAGACCACCCCAGAAAAATGGAACCCATACTGGAGAATATTATAAATGAAAATTTTCCAAATATTACCAATGATTCTGACACAGAGGTTTCAGAAGGATATTGGACTCCAAGTCACCTCAAATCTAACCGAGCTTCTCCAAGACACATTGTGATGGACATATCCATAGTCAAAACAAAAGAAAAGATTGTGCAAGCTTTCAGGAATAAGTGCCATTTGACTTAAAGGAAAAAATCCATCAGAGTGACTGCAGACTTCTCTAATGAAACTTTCTGAACAAAAATGCAACGGTCATCTACATTTAATCTACTTTAAACAGAAAAATTTCCAGCCCATAAATCTGTACCATGTGAAGCTAAACTTTAAAATTGATGAATAAATCAAATCATTTATGGATACACAAACATTGAGGAAATTCACCACAAGACACGCTCTACAGGAAATACTTCAAATTTTTTACACACTGATTATCACAATGAATCAGTAACGAGGTAAAAACTCACATATTAAAGGATAGAACCTTAATTCCACACTAATGCAAAAGATAAATCTAAGCAATGGTCTCTCACAAAATAAGATGAATAGAATACTACCACACTTATCAATAATCTCAATAAATGTTAATGGATTGAATTACCCACTGAAGAGACATAGATTGGCTGACTGGATTAAAAAACACAAGCCATTCATTTTCTTTCTACAAGAAACACACTTGGCTTTGAAAGACAAATTAAAACTCTGAGTCAAGAGTTGCAAGACACTTTCAGGCAAGTGGAATCAGAAAAAAAAAAAAAAAAAAGGATTTGCAAATTTATTTTCAGATACATGTGGATATAAAGCAACTAAAGTCAAAAAAGACAAAAATGGTCACTTTATATTGGTCAAGGAAAAAAGTACAACAAGAAGATGTTTCAATTTTAAATATTTATGCACCCAATTTAAATGCTAAAGTTACAAATTATCCTCTGAAAACTGCTTTTGCAGTATCGCACAGGTTTTCACAGCCTGTGTCTTCATTGTTGCTATGCTCAAGGAAGTTAATGATTTTCTGTTTTATTTCTTTCTGCACCCACCTGTCATTGAAGAAGAAGTAGTTTAATTTCCATGCCTTTGTGTGGGGTTTAACATTTTTGATTGAGTTGTGTTCCAGTATTAGTATCTTATGATCTAAGTAGATACAAGGTAAAATTTCAAGCACTGTTATTCTAGGTTCTGATTTAAATCTCTTATATGTTTGTTTATTTTCTGTATAGAGTATCTAGTTAGCTCTATAAGAGGAGTGATAAAGTCTTTTGTTAATATAGTATTATCAGATATCATATTGCTCAGACTGAGTAAGGTCTGTTTCAAGAATCTGGAAGCATTTAAATGGATTGCATAAATACTGATAATTGAAATGTTTTCTTGATGAATTTTTCTCTTGACAAATATAAAGTGACCATTTTCTTTGACTTTATTTGCTTTAAATTCACATGTATTTGAAATAAGGTGAGTAAATGGAGGGGGATTGGTGAGAATACACTTGCAGTGCATCTTTACAAGGGTATATGTGAAACTTAGTAAATGTGTAATGTAAATGTCTTAACACAATAACTGTGAAATTGCCAGAAAGGTTATGTTAACCAGTGTGATGTAAATGTGTCAACCGGTCTGTGAAACTAGAGTGTGATGTCCCATGATCAGATCAATGTACACAGATATGATTTACCAAAATAATAAAAAAAAATAAGATTGCAACTCTTCTTTTCTTCTTAATTTAATTTGCCTGAAAAGTTGTCTTCCAACACTTGACTCAGAGTTTTAATTTGTCTTTTGAAGCTAGTTACATTTCCTGCAGACAGCAAACGGATGACTTGTGTTTTTTAATCTAGTCAACAAATCTATGCCTCTTCAGTGGGTAATTCAAGCCATTAACGTTTTTTGAGATAATTGATAAATGTGGTATTGTTCTATTCATCTTATTTTGTGAGAGTTCATTGCTTAGTTTTATCTTTTACATCAGTGCAAAAGTTAGGTTCTGTCCTTTAGTTTCTGGGTTCTTAGGTTGCTGCTGGTCCATTTGATAATCAGTGTGTAGGTCAGATTGAAGTATTTCCTGTAGAGCTGGTCTTGTGGTGAATTTTCTCAATGTTTGTATATCAGTAAATGATTTGATTTCTCCATCAATTTTAAAGCTTAGCTTAGCAAGATATAGAATTATGGGCTGAAAATAGTTCTATTTAAGTAGATTAAAGGTAATGTTCATTTTCTTCTTCCCTATAAAGTTTCATTGGAGAAGTCTAAAGTCACTCTGTTGGATTTGCCCTGTAGGTCAACTGGCGCTTGCAAAATCTTTTCTTTCGTCTTGACTTTGGACAGGTTCATCACAATGTGTCTTGGAGAAGCTTGGTTAGAGTTGAGGTGACTTAGGTTGTGATAACCCTCTGAAAGCAGTGTGTCATAATCTTCGGTGATCCTTCAAAAAAATTTATTTATAATATTCTATAGTACGGCTTTCATTACCCTGGGTATTCTTCTTTCCCTTCTGTAATTTCTATAACTAGTGTGTTGAAACGCTTCATAAAATCCCATAATTCTCTCAGAAAAGGTTCTACTTTCTCTCTCTTATTTCTGTCCTCTTTAACTATCTGAGTTATCTCTAGAACTTTGTTCTCTACCTCTGAAACTCTTTCTTCTTCATGGTCTCACTGGTTGCTAATACTTTCTATTGTATCTTTAAGTTTTTTAATTGCTTCCATTCCTTCAGCTCTGTTATATCTTTTCTATATTTTTCACATCATTCATCTATTATTCAATTCTATTTTTGGATTTCCTTTTGGTTATTTTCCACTTTATCAGCAGTTTTTTTATTGTTTTTATCATTTCTTTCATTTTTTTTCATCATGTGTATTCTAAATGTTTTCTGTCATTCCTAACTTTTCTTTATATGTGGAATCTTCTGCCGTAGCTACCTCATGGTCTCTTGGAGGGGTTGCTCTGGACTGGTTCTTCAGGTTGCCAGGAGTTTGATGCTGATGCTTCCTCATGAGTGATTTATTTTATCAGTTTTCTAGCCCTAATTTTTTTATTTATTTTCTCTTGCTCTTCAATTTGCCATGCCTGTGGACTAGAATTTTGATGAGTCCTTTTGGTACAGGAACAGAAAGGTGAGATGTTGAAGAGCAAGAAGGGATAAAAGAAAGCAAACAAACAAACAAACAAAAACAACAACAAAAAAAAAAAAGAGAGGAAGAGAAATAAAATGTGAAGGGGTGGGCAGAAGAGAATATTGACAAAGAGAAGAGATGCGCAGAAAAAGGGAGAGAGACAGAACAATATAGATGTACAGTAGGTCACTTTGTCACAATCTCAAAAAAAAAACCTTTAAGGGTGCTAGCTTAGGTGTTTCCCTTGAGGTCAGCAGCTCTTTGCTAGCCGATCGTACACAATTCCCCACATCCACCAACTAGTGATAAAAGACAAAAATGGTATAAATCAAACCAAAACAAGCAAAGAGAAAATTTTTATGAAATAAAATTTTTTGGGGGGACCAAATAATAGGGGTAAAAGCACTAGCAAAAATGTATTTCTAATTATTGAAAAAGGTAACAATGTGAAATTGTATTTGAACTAGAAAAAATGGAGAAGGAAAATAAATAACAAAAGAAAAATCTATAGAAAAATGGTTGAAATTAAAATAATAAAGCAGTATAAATATATTGTTGAATATTGTCTGGGCAAGAGGTGATCTTCTGGGTTATGAGATGTTAATTTCAATGCTAATACAACTGGAGGTCTCTGCTGTTTTCTCAAACCACACATGTGGAGACCCTAAGTATTTCTTTAGCCCACTTAAAAGACAGTTAAATCTTCTAAACTTGGCTAAATAGAAGTTACCCAGGAAATTGCTTGTCACTAGTATCACTGCTGAAGTGGCTATCCATTTACCCCGTGTGCCAAAACCGGTAGCATTCTTCCCCTGAGGTTTAAGGCTATAAGACAGCTCAGTCCCCAACTTTAGGCTGCTCAGTTACTAGATTTTAGCTCCCATAGGATTTTTCCTCTGGGACCCTGAGGGTGGAGCTTACCTTGGCAGTTCTCTCACAATGGCTCCATGCAGCCCACAGCAGAACACTATCAGTTCCATCCAGCACAGCGGCTCAGTCCTGGGCTCTAGACAATGCCCAAAGTTCTCCACACTCTTGCTCAAGCTCTCCCAAGTCAGTTCAACTGAGTGCCAAGTCCAAAAACACCAAAAAGCTCACAGGTAAAACATTTCCAGTTTGCCGTCTCACTGCTGCTTTACTTAGAGCTGCCAGCGGGATTAGACATAACGAACACAAGCAACAACTTGCCAGTTCTCCATTGCTTTTGTCCAAAATCACAGGTAAAGCAAATACTTCTGTAGTTTATGTTGATTTTTTACTTTGATCTCTTACTTTTATTTATTTATATTGTTATTTAGAATTTTTAAAAAATGAAACAATGAAAGTTGGAAGAATTTCCTTCTGCTCCTT
>CAUYPK010074494.1:0-37238 GCA_963574355.1 Loris lydekkerianus
CAGCGCCTACTCTCTCGGCATAGTTTCCTTTCCGGAGAAGGCGGTGGACGCGGCCCACTGGGAACTGAAGGCCGGCTCGAGAAGAACGAGTTTTGGCCTTGGCGCGAGCCTTGCCTCCCTGCTTGCCACGACCAGACATAGTAAGAAACCCTCAGACACAGTCAAAAAGCTAAAACCACACCGAAAGAAGTAGATTTTATAGCCTCTTCTGGGCGCGAAAAGGAAACTATAGGACTGGCTAAACTTGATTTTCATTTGAACCAATGGAACGCAAGTATGCAGGATACGCATTTTGATTGGGTAAAACTGTCTTTAGACGTCATTAAACTATAGCCACCAATCATCAGAGCACTTTAGTACTCCTAATTTGCATAACCCCCTTTAAATGACGAGGACAGTCCAAGCCTGCCATTTCTCTCGCTTCACTTTTTTGTTTTTTTTTTCCTTGCTATGCCTGAACCGGCCAAATCAGCTCCAGCCCCTAAAAAGGGGTCAAAGAAAGCTATTAATAAGGCACAAAAGAAGGACGGCAAGAAGCGTAAGCGCAGTCGCAAGGAGAGCTACTCCGTGTACGTGTACAAGGTGCTGAAGCAGGTACACCCGGACACTGGCATTTCTTCTAAGGCTATGGGTATCATGAATTCATTCGTCAACGACATTTTTGAGCGCATTGCGGGTGAAGCTTCTCGTCTGGCCCATTACAACAAGCGCTCGACCATCACTTCCAGGGAGATCCAGACCGCTGTACGCCTGCTGCTGCCCGGAGAATTGGCCAAGCACGCTGTTTCCGAGGGCACCAAGGCCGTCACCAAGTACACCAGCTCCAAATGAATCCCTAGCTGTAGAGGTGTCTTTGGTCTCGTCTTACACCCCAAAGGCTCTTTTCAGAGCCACCCACGCTTTCTAAAAAAAGAGCCAGTTCACTTTTAGTTCTGCATTTGTCTAAAATAGAAATGGCGATTTTTGTACTAGAATGTGTAATTACATGTGGTATTAAACAAAATACAGTCGTTCCTAGGGGTTTTTTTTTGTACTTAGGTGTTTTGGCATTTCTCAGCTGCAGTTGCCTTATTGATAGGCAAGTTTTGTATGGTTCCAGAAGACCTAATAATCTAAATTCCGTTCCCAAGTCAGCTTGATGTAAAGTGTTTGAAAATGCTAATGTACTGCAAGTAGTTAAGAGAGTCCCAATGGTTCCTGGAGTTCTCTTTCACAGCTCGCTCATTATTGACAATAATTGACTGTAATTCGAGCAATCATTTAAAGCTGGGTCTGGAAATTGTGAGTCAGTTGACAAAAGGAAGCCAGTGTTTGCTTTACAAATCATTGGCAGGCTCACAACCCCTGCATCTTGTAGAGGCTTTTAATAATTTGCTGGTAAGATAAGCTTTAAGGTTATAGTGCTGTGCTAACTTAAAACTGGTGATTTAAAGTCTTATGGCAGCATAGTTGAGGTTTTCTTTTCTACTTTCTAATTTGTATTGCTTCTCCATGCAATTTACCTATATTCTGTTCTCCACTACCCACCTCTCAGCCTTATCTAAAATTATAACCATTGTTAAAAGGATTAAATGGCTTTAAGGGATACTATTATAGCACGTTTTGAAAAATAAACCTGAGTGCTTTATCTATGTCAGGCTAAGAAGGAAGGCTTGGAAAACTTGAAACTTCATTTCTTTCGCCTCTTTATCTCCCTTTGAAATAACAGTAAAGCACTTTGTGTGTTTTGCCTATTGGCAGGAAAGCCTTGTGTTCTGATGATAGAAGCAGCCAAAATTAAAGTCATGTCTGGTTTGGGGTCTGTGTGCTGGACCACTCTCTGGAGGAACACAGGGAAGAACTACTGTTATATTTTTGCTGGAGAATAAGGTTAGGAAGTGTGGGTTACAAAGAAAGGATGAATGTTACCTGTGCACTTTTTCTCAAGGCAAATTTTGAGATTTGCTTATTCGATTCATTCTTCCTTTTTCACTTATTCATACTATTCTGGAAAATGATCTTGAGTGCCTAATATGTGCTAAGAAAAGTTACTGCAATGGGAAAATCCACAGCATTTTGGAAAGAAACAGTTAAGAAAGTAGGGACTCCAAAGAGAAAGTGGGAAGGCAGCAAAATGAAGACTGCCTAACTGGGCTCCCAATAAACTGAAGTTTTTTTGTTTGTTTGTTTGTTTGTTTGTTGTTGTTGTTGTTGTTGTTTTTAAGAGTTGTTAAGAGTCTGAAATGGCTGGATATAAAATGCAGCTTTGTTGTTGTTGTTGTTGTTTTTAAGAGTTGTTAGAGTCTGAAATGGCTGGATATAAAATGCAGCTTTAAGATCCTGAGGAGTCTGTATGCCTTCAAAAGGGGTATGATGTGTAACTACTAGGGAAGGGTGAATTCTAGGCAGAATTTTAAAATCTTGTAAAGTGTATGATTCACATTCATCATTATGGTGGCTACAACTGAGAGTAGATTGGAAGGAAGTGAGATCTAAGGTCAAGAGGAATGATAGCCAGCAGCAAGGCCCAAATGAAGGCAAGGGCAGCAGGTAGAAGCAGAAGAGGAAGAGATAAGGGAATTCAAGGAATAAAGGAGGCAGAAAGGGCAGACCTTGCTACAGACTGACTGACAGGAGTCGGTGAAAGAGAGAAGGCAAACCTGGAATGATTCCAGGTTTCAGCTTCTGCAACTGAAGGAGATAAGAAGATTTCACCCCAAAATATGGTATGAAACACTGGAGGAGTATTTCTCTTTATCTGCATAAACTCTACTGGCCTGGAGAAGATCAAAGGCTACAGTTTATTCCCCTCTTTTTCCTTTTCCCATTATCTCAAATTATTTCAGGAATGAGGGTTGAGAATGTAGGCAGATCTGGCTCAAATTATTTAGGTCACAAAAATCTGTCTCCCAGTTAATTTATAAGTCAAACTATTTCTTCTGCATCCTTCTTTCTCCCTAGCAACTGTTTATCATCTTATGCACCTCAGTTTCTCCTCTCCCTTCTAAAAGGTGAATATAAGATATTTGCCATTGGAAAATTGGGTTATCACTCTGTGGTTTCAGAAGGAAATTTAGTAGGAAAGGGGATTTGCCCAGTTCATCCAGCCAACAGATATTTATTGCACATTTACTCTGAGCCAGATACTGTTTGAAGTCCTGTCAATATGTCAGTAAGATGTTAAATTGAACCACATGAAATTGGCAATATTTGACTGGTTTTGACCCATAGAAATGGTTTCATGTGTTTCAACCTAGGAATAATATCCCTGGTCTCAGTGAAAACCCCACGTTAATAGATGAAAAGAAAGATGGGATTTCAGCTCTTAGTCTTTCTCTACCTCCTGGTAGTTTAAACACTCATTAAGTAAAGAATAAAATAGGACTTGTTAGTCTTCCTCTATTCACAATGGGTCTAGACATTTATTAAGTAAAAGATAGGACTTGCAGTATTTCTTCTGGGTCTGTGAAACTTTCCTTCCAGGTTGTAGATTTATAGTAGATAACCTCCTGATCTTTTATAAGGCTTTCAGCAGATGCCCTTTAGTCTTTTACACTACATCATGAGTTACTGAGCTATGGCTGGCATACCCACCACCTCCTGAATTGCCTCCTGCTGAACACCAGAATGTTCATCAAACATATAAAAGAACTCCCTTGCCCTAACTTGGGGCTGCCACCATTTTCCATTTTTGCTGGCAATCCCATCTGCTTGCAGATGCTCTTAATAAATCTCTATTGAATCTACTTGGCGTGATCTTTGTGGCACCTTTCAACAGCTATCAAAAATCTTGGAGAAAAATGTAGTAAGTGAAGAAAATTAGAAATATCTTACCCCCAAATATATTTCTTTGATATATTTTGAGATGGCTACTGTAGGGACAAGGGGAAACTTGCCTTTTCCCCCAAATTTTTGCTCCAAATCAGCTCACATCTAAGGTAGATTAATAAGAGAAATGTTTATTTTCAAATAACATGTACATGGGAAAAATCACAAGTGTGATTACCCAGTGTCTCAACGATGGTCAGATACGTTTACCAATGCCTTTTAGAAGGGAAGGGGGGAAATATAAAGTATAGGAGCAATAAATGGTTGAGAGGGAGAATGAATAAATCTGGGAAGCAGATCGACTTGTAAATTAATCTGAGAGACAGGTATTGTATTTTAAAAGATTTGAGCCAGGTCTGCTAGCATTTAAGGGGAGGAAAAGAAGTCAGTTGCTCCCTTCCTCTCTTGACCTTTTTATCTGGTCAGTCTGGTTTTATGTAGTTAGAGGGAAAGCCCCTTCCAAACACTTTCTGATCTTAAATGGCTTTTAATTCAAAGTATTCTTTATACCAAGTAGCCGTAGTTTGGGGTGAAATTTCCTTAGTTTCTTCACTACCAACGTTTCACATGGGTGCAAAGCTGTCTTTTGTCGGGGGAAATTTGCATTCGAAGAGAATTTCCGTTAAACGCTTCCAGGTCTTACCTTAGGACCTGGGAAAGAGAAAGTGAAATTCTGACACCTTTAAATTTTTAAAAAGAATCATTTACCATCTATTCCCTGAAAGGTCTACTACTTAGGAGGTTAATCTGCACAAGAAGGCCACTTTTGCTAACCAAGCTTCCTCTCTCCCTTAATCTTTCCTGCCACAAAAAACCGTTTTGGCTTCAACCCAAGCTTCCATTCTTTAAAAGCCCTTGTACTTCATTGAGGGGTTGAGTTTTCATTCTTAAAGCTCCTGTGTATATACGTTAAAATAAATGTGTATGTATTTTTTCTCTAAGTAATCTGCCTAATGTCAGTGATTTTTCAGTGAACCTTTCTGGGTCCAAGGGCCTTGCTTCCTACATAAGATTAATCAAAATACCTTAAAATATGTATCCTTCATTACAAAGGATTTCAATTTTAGATTATTCTCAGGAAATAAATCATGAACAGAAATTACAACATCATTGCTAAGTACTAGACATTTTGTTAAAATGCATCATAGAAAATCTTTGTGATTGAATATTAAGCAGATATACGTAATCACTTTAAGATTTTTCCCTAATGCAATTTTTCTAAATTTTAAACTGTGGACGTAGATTCCCTTCAGCAAGGGAACTTGATTCAATCATGGAATAGAATGGAATTCTGGTAATAATTCCTTGTATGTATAGTTTCAAAGGTAGTATTTTATCTACCTCAAAGGTAGCAGGGAAAAGATTTATTTAAAAAATCTGGCTGATCAATGAACTGCTAGGGAATTAGTTAAAATTATGGAAAATTCGTAAGAAAGAATAATATTCTATTATGTAAAATTCATAAGAAGAGATAATAAACAGGGACCACATCTATAGTCTCAGCACTTTAGGAGGCTGAGGCTGAAATATCAGTTGAATTAGAGACCAGTCTGGGCAACATAGCCAGCTCTGTCTCTACAAAAATACTGCATGCTTACTCTCCTACTTATTCACACGGGCTGAGTCAGGAGCACTGCTTGACTCCGGGAGTTTGCAGTGGGCTATGACAGCACCACTGTACTCCAGTCTGGGAAATACAGCGAGATCTATCTCAAAGAAAGAAACGAGAGAGCGTGCGCGAGAGAGGGATATGAGAGGAATAACAACTAGACATCAAAATCACTTCTTTTGAAAACACTTTCAATAAGGGAAATTGATTAAAATATAGAGTAAAGAAGTTACAAAACATGCCAGGCGCGGGGCATCCCAGCGCCTGTAATCCCAGCACTCTGGGAGGCCGAGGTGGGTGGAACTGCCTGAGCGCAGGAGTTCGAGACCAGCCTGAGCAAGAGCGAGACCTCCCTCCTCTCTAAAAATAGCCAAGAGTGGTAGCGGGCGCCAGTAGTCCCAGTTAAGAGGCTGAGGCAAGGGAATCGCTTGAGCCCAAGAATCTGCTGTGACCTATGACGCCAGGCCATTCTACCGAGGGCGACAAAGTGAAACTCTGTCTTTAAAAAAGTTACAAAACACCACATACAGCGCTGCATTAATTTGCTTAGTACATTTATTATTTACTTGCTCACTAAAATATGAGTTATTATTAGCGATCTCTGTGTGTAGGAGTTTTGACTGCCCTTTTTCCTATTTTCCACAATGCAAATGTCTTTCTTTTGCATTCAAAGGCAGTTTATGTTTAAGATTTAAAACAAGATAGTGTGCTACTTTACTAACAGAACAAGGAAACACAAAGCGCGCCTTTTTGGAGGGAGGGCCTGTTAGAGTTCTCCTCCCCCCGCTGTGGGGCGGGCCTTCCGACGCCTTCCTACAGGTTCTCAATTCGGTCCGCCACGGGCTATTTAAAGTGCTGCCGCACGCCTGGATTCTCACAGACCGTTGTGTCCGCCTTGCTGCCCCATCTTCAGTCTTCAATATGTCTGGTCGTGGGAAGGGAGGAAAGGGCCTTGGTAAAGGTGGAGCTAAGCGCCACCGTAAAGTGCTGCGAGACAACATCCAGGGCATTACTAAGCCTGCAATTCGGCGCTTGGCCCGCCGTGGCGGAGTGAAGCGTATTTCTGGCCTCATCTACGAAGAGACCCGTGGGGTTCTTAAAGTGTTCCTAGAGAATGTGATCCGGGATGCTGTTACCTACACGGAGCATGCAAAGCGCAAGACCGTAACCGCCATGGACGTGGTGTATGCGCTCAAACGCCAGGGTCGCACCCTGTATGGCTTCGGCGGCTAGATGTGTTTGCTTTGTGCTCTTCTGTTTTCAAAAGGCCCTTTTCAGGGTCACCTTAACTTTACACTGAGGCGCTGTGATACTGATCGTTAAAAGGTTTCTCCAAATTTGCTTAAGTGACTAAAACTTTCTATCTGAAAGGTATGTTTTTGCATCTTGTTCAGCCTTTATTTGGCGGTACATAAACGTAGTTTTGAGATGTTGCTGTCTGTTAGACATTTTGGGCTTGTAAGTCGATGCATGAGGTCTTGCATTTTACTGCATAGTTAGCACAAGAGATTTGTGTTCCTTGTTAAGAAGGATTTCGTGGTTTGAGTAGACACAAAACTTGGTGACATTTGGTGGTCTTGTAACCTAATAAGTGGTGCTTGATAATATGACGTTTTTGAAAGGCAACTTCGCAGGAGAGTGTTCTTTTACAACTCTTGAAACTAAAAGCTGTTTGCCCTGAATGAAGTGCTTGGTAAACCAAGTCTTGGGCTCTAGCGACATTCTTAACCTCAGTATTTGTTTTTAGTTGTCAGTCTCGCTTTTTGCTCAGGCTATCCACCCTCCTGGGCCTCCCAGTGCTAGGATTACTAAGACTAGAGCCACGCGCCAGTATAAAGTGTACAAGATTTGATTAAGTGCACTTTTTTTTTTTTTTCTTTTGCAGTTTTTGGCCGGAGCTGGGTTTGAACCCGACATCTCCAAGCATATGGGGCCGGCGCCCTACTCCTTTGAGCCACAGGTGCAGTCTTTTGATAAATGCATTTTGAGTGGTTAATTCGAGCTTAACATTAATCTAGGGACATTTTAGTGGTGAGAACATTTAATAAATCTACTCCTGGCGATTTTCCAGTATGCACCTATGCAGTTAACTTGTCAGGCTGTACAATAGATCTCCAGAATTTATTAAACCTTTCTGAATTTTCTCTGACCAGCATCTCCCCACTGCATTCCCACTTTTCCTCCCCTGGCAACCATCATTCTACAATTTATAAGTGAGGTCATGCAATAAGTCTTTCGGTGCCTGGCTTATTTCACTTAAACCTCCCAGCTTCTATTGTAGAACACGGCAGGCTTTAATTTTTTTTAACTCAATAGTATTTCATTTTATACATACCACATTTTCTTTATTCATCAGTGACTGATATTTAAATTGATTCCATGTGAGATTTTAAATTTGAATTCATGAATAGAATCTGGTAAGTAAGGCTATGTTTTTTGTTCGGTGTTTTTGGTGAGGCGCAATGAACACTCATTAAGTGCTATTTGTGGTGGTAAAATGATGAATGTGAGTCATTAGTGATATAAAAAAACTCAGAAGGAACACATTACAGTAACATTGGTTCATATATACCAGAAATACCAAACACGTGGTCCAACTGTGAAGTGCAGATATGTTTACTTTTTAGAAAAAATAGTTTTTTTGTTTTGGGGGGTTTTTTTTGAGATAGAGCCTCAAGCTGTCGCCCTGGTAGAGGGCTTATGGCATCACAGCAACCTCCAACTCCTGGACTCAAGCCATTCTGCCTCCACCTCTCAAGTAGCTGGGACTACAGGCACCCGCCACAATGCCCGGCTAGTTTTTGGTTACAGCCATCGTTGTTTGGCGGGCCTGGGCTGGATTCGAACCTGCCAGCTCAGGTGTAGGTATGTGGCTGGCGCCTTAGCCACTTGAGCCACAGACGCCAAGCCTTTTAAAAAAAACTTTGAGGTTTTTGTATGAAATGCACATATTTTTAAATCTTGAAACATTGTAAGCTCTGAAATTACGAATGGACCAAATTTTTCTTTGGACATAAAGAATGCAATCTTTTTAAGATGTAAAAAAATATAAATAAAAACAAGATGTAAATGTTCTGTTTTACAACTTTGTACTATTAAAAAATAAAGAAATGTGAAATGTTTAAGCACAATCATTAGAAGCAAATGACTTGGGATCAAATTCATTTCTAGTGTGGGAATTTGGGTTAAGGTACAGATAGTCTCTAAAGTTTCCATTTTTTTATTTGAACAATTGTGTGATGATGATAGTACTTAGCTCAAAGGGCTGTTGTAAGGATTAAATGAAGGTTGACAAATGAAAGAACATTGCCTGACACACAGTACAACATGAAACACTTACTACTACTCATTTATGCCTTTCATCTGACTTTGTGACCCTTGGGTGAGAGAAATCTTTTCTTTAAATCACATTCCAGAACTACTGATCAGCCAGGTATTGTGTGATTAGACTTAGGGGATAAGCTAGTGTATTATGAAACCAAAAGAAATATTCCACTGTCAGTACATTTTTTCAGTTTTTGCAAATGGAGATATTATCTTAATTATTCCTACAGTATCATACCTTCTCTTTAGTTGTACTTCTTATTCTGGGTGATGAAGGGCAGCATCCTTCCCTACCTTTCTAAGAATGTCTACAGCATCTTTCCCTAACTCCATGTTCTCACTACCTTTCTACTTACCTCATTTCTTTTTTACTGGTAGAAAAAAAAAAAAAAAAAAAATTATATATATATATATATATATCCCACACATCATGTAGATCAGTGTTTTGTCTCTTAAATGACCACATATAAGAAACAGAGGGGAAAGTTTTTTGTTTGTTTAAATATAAACTGGTTCTTTCCTTGGTCCAATTAAATCAGAATCTCTAGGTTTGTGTCACCTCAGATATGCTAACATATCTAATATCTAATAAGATATTGCTAACTTATTAGCAATTCCCATTATTTACTGGTCCCACAGAGCTTTGAAGTTTACGGAGAAATCTTGTATTTCAGTATCATACCAACTTGTTATCAACTTCACCTTTAAATAACAAAACACACTCAAAGGCTGTTGAACTCTGAGCTCCCAAAGCTCTGAACCACATTAAGGGATGAAGCATGGATTATTCTTTCTTATAAATATCCATTGTTGTATTGAGAGGCTATGTGTCACATTCAGGATTTCTGAATATTTTTAATTTTTATTTATTTTTTAGAGACAGAGTCTAGCTGTGTCACTCAGGCTGGAGTGCAGTGGCAAGATCATAGCTCACTGCAGCCTTGAACTCATGGGCTCATTGCAACTCACAGCAACCTCAAACTCCTGGATTTAAATGATTCTTCTGCCTCAGCCTCCCGAGTAGCTAGGACTACGGGGCCATCAAGCCCCTCTAATTTTTCTATTTTTAGTAGAGATGGGTCTCAGTTTGCTCAATCTGGTCTCGAACTCTGAGCTCCAGTGATCCTCCCTGCTCAGCCTCCCAGAGCACTCGGATTACAGATATAAGCCACTGCACACTAGACCTAGCTAATTTTTTTTTCTTTTTGTAGAAATGGGGTCCCACTATGTTGCTCAAACTGGTCCTGGACTTCTGGCTTCAAGTGATTCTCCTGCCTCAGCTTCCCAAAGTGCTTGGGACTATAGGCATCAGCTACCACATCCAGCCCAGAAGTTCTTATTTTTCTCCCGAGAAAGCATGTGAGTCAAAATGCTTTTGATTTAATTTATCTATGACTAACAGATTAATGATTATTGCATAAAAAGATCTAGCAGAAAACATTTGCTAGATTCAACAGTTGGAGTTAAGATACCAGAAAGCTAGGACAACTGCTTGGTTTTCCTCTCCAACTATCATGGGAAATCCCCTTAAAAAGAAACCATAATTTCTATTTACTCTAAAACCTTAACAGAAAAATGTATCATGACTCAATGCCCTAAGAAGTACCATGTATTACTTTACATGGATTTGGCAATTTTGTCACTTGTTTAGGACTCTAAGATAGTGAAAAATTTTTCATTAGTATACTCAGGAGAGGTCTCAACAGAGAAAGTTAATTCATTCATTAAATATTTATTGAATGACTACTGTACTTCAGCTACCTTACTTGGCACAGTGTTATAGCAACAATAATAAAATCTTGCTCGTGGTATTACTAGAAGTCTAAACATAAGCTAATAAACAATCTCCACTTTGCTACATCTAGTGGCCAATTGTCAATCTTCACTTTACTTGACCTTTTATAAACATTGACATAGTTGATCTTAACAATTTTTCTTTGCTATGTTTTGTTCACTTGGTTGTGCCTTACCAGTGGACCAGTGGCTCTACATCTGTTGGTGGTTCATCTCTTCTTCCCTATCTTTGGATGGCACAGAGCTAAGTTTTTTTGTTTTTTTTTTTATGTTTTTCAAAATTTGAAAAAAAATTTTTTTAATTAAATCATTGCTGTGTAAGAGCTAAGTTTTTACAACTTTTCTCTCTACATTCACTCTCTTGGAAATCTCACCAGGCTCAGGCTTTAAATACCATCAGCACATCAATGACATCAGTTTTACATCTCCAGCTCTCCCAGACTTCAGATACATGTCCAACCCCTTACTTTTTTCTTCACATGGCTGTTTAGAGACATCTTAAGGTTAACAAGTCCAAAATAAAACCCCTGATAGTTCCCCTTCCAATCTTCTTCCATTGAAGAACTACCCTCATTTAGTCGGAAGTAACTTTATCCTTGTCTTTTTTCATACTTATATGCAACTCCCTAGGGATCTGTTTTGTTGGTCTTGAAGATACACATGGAAACTGACCAATTCTCAATACTTCCATGACTATCATCCCCAGATTACTGACTTCAGCCTCCTTGATGTTTTCCTGACTCCCCACTGTCTTGTGGGAAGTTACTTTGATATCATCACAGCCTCCAAATACACTAGATGGCACAAAAATACTCAGACCAAATTAAAACAGGGGGGGGGATGAATGTTCATTAAATCAATTTAAACTTGCAGCAAGAGAAAATAAATCAGATACATAAGCAGGAGTACAATGTTCATGTATCTTATTTGTTTTACTGCTGCACCAGCCTTCTTCACTGATGATGTGCTTATGGGAGTCCAGGTTTGAGTAAGGAGGTCCACAAATGCTGAGTACTCTGGGCCAGTGACAGATACCTGCTCTATGGAAGAGGAGAGACAAATATACCTGGTTACAACTGTTGCTCACCATAAGCCTTCCAAATAGCCATGTAGTTTTTTGTATTTCTTGAACAAAAGATATAGGGGCCATAATGACTATCACCAGAGTTACTGAATTAAGCCACCACATGTTGAATATATTTACTATATTATGAATGCTCAGTGTCATATGTACCTCATGCATAGTATCCAGATGTATTTTATATGAATTATAATACTGATACAGGGAAGCTGGTGCCCCGGCCAGCGCCAGGAGGATCTGCCTACCCTTCTGCTTCATTGCTTCATTGCTGCCTCGGGGCTGTTGGTGCAGTGGGATGCCTGGAGAACCAAGTGCTACAGAGAGGGGCGAGTGCAGTGGAAGCCCATGGGTCCCTAGGAAGTTGAGGGAGACCACAGCACAGCCCAGGCTGCTGCTGGTGCCAACCCCAGAGCCACCCTTGGACCTAGAAAGCCCTCCTCTGGCTGAGATACTCCCCTGTGAGCATTTCACAGGCCTAAGGGTGGTACAGTGTTCCCCCATTCAGGAATGAACAGGGACCCCACATTTCCTAGGCCTGGGCAATTACAAGAAGGGAATGGCTCATTCACCTTGCCCTGAGCAGAAGGAACTGTATCCATTCATTAATGCTCTTAATCACCTTGCCCCTAGTGTAAGGGACTGTATCCATACATTTATTACCACTTCCTGGCCAAATGTAAATAAAAAGGACCTATGTCCTATGCAAATATGTATACCCCTAAAGGACCCAGATGGAGATTTTCCAACTTGGGTCTTTCTCTCTGCCAAGAGCTCTGGTGCTTCTTCTGTATTCTTTTCTGTATAATAAATCCTATCTTACTTCTGATCTGTGGTTAGTGGGTTCATTCTCCAGATCCCTAAGGCCAAGGACCTACTGAAGAAAGAAATTCAGGTAACAGTATCTCATGAATATTATTTATCTCTTCATCTTTTATTCTTTTATATATTTAAACACACAAGCTCTAGTTACTGTTTATACTGAACACATAAGTTTCATCCATCACATTTCTCTGTAGACTGAATACTCTCAAGTAGTATAAGAAATGAATATTTCAAAATGTCAAAAAACCAAGACTAACCATTTTATCAAATATAATAAGACCCTTGGACAGGTATTTTACAATAAAGTATTTCAAATTGTATCTTTCATTCAACTTGATTTATTTTAACGATATAGTTGTGAAAAGATTTAAAAAGTTTCTGGTTTTAAGAAGGATAAACTAAATTTTAAGTTAAAAACTGTATCCTTACAAACAGTAATGGGATTTAGTAAAATCATTTTATATAATGTCCACTTTTCTATGTTGTGTAGAAAGGCCAATATGTGTGTGTGTGTGTGTGTGTATCATATAGTTCCTACAGTTACTATTCTTAAGTATTCCTAACAATTTATCAGAAGATGCATAGAATATATATTTTTTAATTTTAGGAGGCAGTTTGAAAAAGGTAGCAACTTCAGGTATCTTAAGAAGACATTGATAAAGAAACTTTAGTCACAAATTCATTAATTTTTGCTTTCTTGATCTTGAGTGAAGCAATTTGCTTTTATTATGCTCTAAAAAATCTTAAATCAAGAATATTAGAACTGTGAGTTCAACAGCAAGTTTCAAAGATACTGCCCAAAGAAAAACCCGTTCTGGAAAAGGGAAAGGGGAGCAGCCTTTGGAAGTGATAAAGTTCTGCCAAAAAGGCTCAGGGTCCCAAAGGTGGTGGCAATGCAGTAAAGATCAGACACATTCTGTATGAAAAACAGGGCAAAATCAGGGAAGCCATGGAAAAGTTAAAGTCTAGAATGAGATACAGTGAAGTGGCTGCACAACAGTGAAGATAAAATGAGGCAAGGGGGCAACTTGCTTTTGAAGACCAGAGGGTCAATGGTGGGACCGTTTCGAGAAACAGCATTTGCCTTGCCTGTAAGTGGGATGGATAAACCTGTTTACAGATTCACCAGTTAAGACAAAATTTGGATATTATATTATTATTGAAAGGAGAAAATAAATCATATGAAAGACTGAAAAAGAGAAGAATATTAGTATAGACTGTGGTTGAGTATGGCAGGTATCTGGTACAGTCCTCTCTTAAAGTTCTTTAGATGTGCCTTGAAAACACACTTTCAGACCTTCAGAAGCCGTTAGGTCAGGGGCTTATTGTATTAATCAACATTATCAATATGGGGAAGAATAGAATCTTTTAGTGTCATACTATCAATAGTGAAGACGCTGGAAAAATCTCTAGGCCCTTTTTAAATATCACTTAAAAGTATTTGGACTTGTTACCATCAAATAATGTCATTTTTACCTAGAAATAAAATCAGTTTGTAGCAGTTTTGTGCTAGTCTTTTCTATGAATGTAAGTATTTTCTATTCATCTTTGCCCAGATAACTTTTTATATTTTTTGTAGAGACAGGGCCTTGCTATAATGCCTCAAGCAATCCCCCTGTCCAAGCCTCTCAAAGTAGGGCATAAACACAGGCCACTGTGCCTAGCCTACTAATATTAAATACTTTCTATCTAGTTAACTCAGGGATGCTAGTTTGCTTTTTTGACTTGCCCTCTCTCTCTCTTTTTTTTTTTTTTTTAATATTGTGCAATGTATAACAGAACAGTTCTCATAGTTGTATATGGCTAATTAGAGATATAAATTATGTCATCACTTATAAAAAGCAGAATCAAATATGTGTAGTCTAGTGGTTACTTAGGAAATTCCAAATATAGTTTAGATATAAGTAGCATAATAACAGTGTCATTACTCAAAATCTCGGACCTTGAACTGAAAAAGGTAATACCAAAATGTTTTCTTATATTTGTTTTATGTTTCCTTACAACAAGATATGAACATAAGTCAGTTTTCTAAAACCAAAATATTAGTCATAAAAATAACATTGAAATTATGCACAATATATATACTTAGCTTTTTTTAAGCTACAATTTTTGTCAAAATTATATTCAAGAAATCATTAGAAGGCCATAGACCCTTAGAAGGTCTTGGGGAAATATAACCCCAAACAAAATCTCCCAATCCAAAAAACTTCTCCATAGAGGATGTGGACAAAAGTTTAGTGATTTTTTTTTTTTTTTTTTTTTTTTTTTTGAGACAGAGTCTCACAATGTTGCCCTCAGTAGAGTGGTTTGACGTCACAGCTCACAGCAACCTCAAACTCTTGGGCTTACACGATTCTCTTGCCTCAGCCTCCCTAGTAACTGGGACTGTGGGCGCCCTCCACAACGCCCGGCTATTTTTTGTTGCAGTTATCGTTGTTTAGCAGGTCCAGGCCGGGTTCGAACCCCTCGGCTGAGTTACGTGGCTAGCGCCTTAACCACTGTACTACTGGCGCTGTGCTACTGGCGCGGAGCAACAAAAGTTTAATTATTGAATTAGCATTTAACCAGAATGTGATGCACTTCACAGTCAACCTGTTAAAGGGATTTACAAAGTCAGAAAAAAAAAATCTCACTCTTTTTTATATAGTCAAGGAATACAATCTACTTACTATTAGGATTTGGAATTATATAACAGCAGAAGTTAGGGTCATCTCTTCCTATGAAACTGAGAAAAAGTTATTTCAAAGAGCTAGCTCTAGGGTCCTCAAGGAAGCATTCCTCAGTTGGAAAGATTTGACCTTACAAAGGTTAACTCTTGGTGAGACAAGAGAATTGTGTTCTCCTAATAAAAAACAAAAGCGATGAGTTTTGTTTTGGTTAAGAGATAGCCAAGTGAAAATTTAAGAAACAGTTTTCTAATTTTTTCCCAAGTAAAGTTTTGCCTCTAATCATAATCTTCCTTAAATTTTGCATATGTTTAAACATACGCAAGTATCTATTAAGTTTTAAAACATATAAATCTTGTTTTCTCTCTGCATGCTATGTATTTCAGCAGTTGCTACTTCAGTTCATAAATCTGCTGTAGCTTGTTTTCCCCCAACACCCACGTTTTCAACTTTTAGCTTTGGATTTTTTTTTTTTTTTTTCTAACTTTTGAGGCCTCCTAAGGAAGGCCTTCCAGTTTAGAACTGGGTTAATATCCTACTCTCGTTTAATCTCTCTTCCTCTGTGTACCAAGGGTCACTTTTTAATAGTCTTTCTGGGTTGAAGGGTTACCTTGTAAATATTTTATCCTGTAGAACCCTTCAGCAATGCGACTACTTTTCCCTTATAGTTAAAAAGCTTTTCAATAGATCCTATCCTCACCTATTGTTTCGTGGGAATTACTTGCAGTTGTGCTCTAAGTACTCTACAAACTTTCCAGATTCGGTGTGCTAATTAGAACCAGAACAAGGAGCCAAGGACATCTCAACTAAAGATCACCAATTAACACAGCAAACCACCAGCCCTCTATGTCATCAACAAGCACCCAAATTTTAGTCTCTGGTATATTGAATACTCCATGTTTCCTTAACTGCCTAAGCGAAGAGTATACCGCCCATCACTTTCTATAGCATACACAGGCTAACCAGTCTTTCCCGTTTTAACTCTAGCGCACTTAATACCTTAATTGTGGCCTAGTACACAATTGCTTTACTGTGAGTAGTGCCAAGGATTTACGGTACTTTTAACATCACGTTAACCTTTTGCTGAGTCGCAATTAGCCAATCAATCTTTACCTAGCTTGTCACTGCAGACACACAGCAATGGCGGCTTGAATTGCGCAGACGCAGAACAAGTAAAACCAGAAAACACGACTAGGCACTTAAGTGTAACGGCTCCTTAAGGGAGAAGATAGGGGGCCCTGAAAAGGGCCTTTTGGTTAGAAACAAACGAAGGTATACTTAACCACCAAAGCCGTACAGAGTGCGGCCCTGGCGCTTGAGAGCATACACCACATCCATGGCGGTGACAGTCTTGCGTTTGGCGTGCTCTGTGTAAGTAACAGCGTCCCGGATCACGTTCTCCAGAAACACCTTAAGCACCCCGCGAGTCTCTTCGTATATGAGGCCAGAAATACGCTTGACTCCGCCGCGGCGGGCCAGGCGCCGGATCGCGGGCTTAGTGATGCCCTGGATGTTGTCTCGCAGTACTTTGCGGTGCCGCTTAGCTCCACCTTTACCAAGACCCTTCCCGCCCTTGCCACGTCCAGACATGGTTATAAAACCCAAAGTCACAAGACTGACAAGCCTTATGAAAGCCCGGCAGTGAGGCAGCCCTTTATACGCGCGTGACGGACCGAATTGAGAACCTGAAAGGAAGGAGGTGGGAATTCCCGCCCTGCTGGGGGAGGGAAAAATCTAACTCCCCACCACCACCACCAAAAAGCCGTGTGTCTTGCCTAGTTTTACAGCGCTGTTTTGTTACTGTTTTAAGAGCTTAAAAAAAGTACTTTTTGAATGCTAAAAGAAAGATATTGTGGGAAGTACACAAAAATGACAAGCGATAAAAGAACATATCTCATCACAACCAGGTTACTGCTAGCTAGTAATATTTGGGGGAGCAGATAAGTGCATGTATTTTTTCCATTTGTAATCTCTTGACATTGATTATATTTTAATCAATTTCTCTTATTTAAAGAGAAAAATGATTTTTAACGTCTGTTTATCTTTCTTATGATTTCTCAATACAATGCTAATCAATTTTCTAGTAATTGTTAATCAGCTAGATTTTTGAAAGGATAAACTTCTTTTCCACAGTTTACATAAATGTATTTCTTAATTATACTTGGGACCAATGCTGAAATTTCTATTTCTTATTGTATTAAAATTTTGAATTTTAGTTTTTATTAAAGGCCTTACAAGTTTAACTGCAGGTCTCCTCCCATTTTCTTTTCCAAATTTCTTAATCTAGTTTCACCTAGATTTCTTCTTTGAACTTTTTTGTTTTTGGGGGGAGACAGAGCCTCAAGCTGTCGCCCTGGATAGAGTGCTAGTGACATCACAGCTCACAGCAACCTCCAACTTCTGGGCTCAAGCGATTCTCCTGCCTCCGCCTCCCAAGTAGCTGGGACTACAGGTGCCCACCACAACGCCCGGCTATTTTTTTGAGGGGGGAGGGGATGCAGCCATCATTGTTTGGCTGGCTCGCACTGGATTTGAACCCACCAGCTCAGGTGTATGTGGCTGGTGCCTTAAACCGCTTAAGCCACAGGCGCCTAGCCCTGGACAACTTTTGAATCATTTTGTGAAGTTTAAATGAATCTCTGAAATTTTGAGCATAATTACATTTAATTTATAAGTTGGAGTAGAATTAAAATCCTTAAAGGAACAACTTGTTATAACCAGAAACAGTGTTTTTAGGTTTTTTCCCCCAACCATTATATAAACAAAGGTTTTTTAAAAAACCTTTTAAAAAATTGATCCACCTAAAGATTTCATTCTCAACAATATTTAATATGGAATAATTTTTGCATAGTTTTTCTTTTTTAAAACAGAGTTATACTCTGAAATTCTTATAACAATAATGAAAATTGTAAAGCTATTAATACAACTATCCTCTTGAAACCTGTTTTTCTTCATTTGTTGTAGAAAGTGGTTAAGAGCTAAAACTCTGGAGATAAGAAAACCTGGTTTTCAATTGAATCTTCTTACTGCTGGGACTACAGCTTACTAGTTTATGCTTTCTAAATTTTGTTCATCTACAAAGTGAGAGTAGGGTAATAACAACTGTTCTGGTACAGAAAAAGATTCCCCCAGCTATGGCACTGGGGCAAGCTGAATGCTTTTCAAAATTAAAAGGCCTCAGGAAAAAAAATAATAATCCTTCTAACCTAGTTTCCCCCAGCCCCCGAACGCAGGGAGGGACTGTCTGGAATGTCCTCATCTGACTGGTGGCTTTTGAAAAACTGAAAACTGGTTAAAGCACAATTACCTTCTATCCCCTCCCTGTTACCTCATTATCTATTTGTGGGAAAGGAAGACTGAAAAAACGCTAGCACATCTGGATGGACTTTTCCACAAGATGACCCCTGCCTCTCCAGCTCATTTAAATTTCAGAGACAATTATTTACAAGTTAATGTATCTCTGTAGTCCATTTATTCTCCCTACTAATCATTTACTGCCCCTTAAAAGAATTGTCTGGGGCGGTGCCTGTGGCTCAGTGGGTAGGGCGCCGGCCCCATCCACCGAGAGTTGTGGGTTCAAACCCGGCCCCGGCCAAACTGCAACAACAACAAAAAATAGCTGGGCGCCTGTAGTCCCAGCTACTCGGGAGGGTGAGGCAAGAGAATCACCTAAGCCCAGGAGTTAGAGGTTGCTGTGAACTGTGTGACGCCCTAGTGTGACGCCTTTGCACTCTACCCAGGGCGATAAAGTGTCTCTACAAAAAAAAAAAAAAAAAGTATTGTCTACGTTCCCTATCTCTTGTGCCCCTTTGGGGAATTGTATTGGGGTAATCACTTTGTGATTCCTCCCTGTGCACATTTAAAAAATTGCATGCCATTTTCTCCTCTTAATCTGCCTCTTATCGGTTGATTTTTAGTGAATCTTTAAAGGGTAAAGGGGAAGTTTTCTCTTGATCCTTACGGTACTTAACCTCGAAAGTCATTGACAGGATTAATGGAGGCAAAGCCAGGTGCAAGGGCTCATACTTGTAATTCCAGCACTTTGGGAGTCTGAGGTGGGAGGATTTTTAAAGTCCAGAAGGTCAGGTTACATTGAGCTGAGATTGTGCTATTATGCCCAGGAGTCTCTCAAAGAACACACCGCCAGACAAGTCGAATTTAAAGAGGAGTCCTTTTATTAAAGAGCTGGCCAGCGACTGCCTCAGTGTCCCAACATGAGGTTTCTGAGAGCAGCCTTGAGTTGTCTGTGACTCTGGTTTTTATAGGGCAAAACTTTTCCAGGGAGCAAGCGCTATTACAAAAACGAAAACAGCAGTTAAAGGAGTAGGGGGAATCTCGAGAGAAGGGCAGTTAGTCATTTTTCACAGTGCTATGATCATGAGAGCCATTAGTGATTTTTCTTCCTTACAAAATAGGTACATACCACAATGTCCTAGAAGGGGAAAGGCAGGGAGGGGAACTTACAGTTAAGGGTTGTAAAGGGCATGATCATAAAAAGCTATTATCACTAGGGCCACAATCACAAGCAAATACATTTACAGTTACCAATGGGAAGGCAAATAAGAGGAACTAGTTTTGAAGGAAAAAGGGAGTAAATAGTAAAATGGAGTCAAGCTTGTTCTTTGAACATTTCAGTATCATATACAGACATCTTAACATAATGGAGGGTTGTTGTCACGAGGGTAGTAACTTTCAACACAATACTAATAATTCTAACAGTTCTAACCAGGTCCACTTAAAATACCATGCAATGGGCGGGGAGGCAAGCCGAACCGGTTTTATTTAAAACAATAAAATGTAACAAAACAGAAGAGACTCAGGCCTGCTTTGCCTCCCTATTGATTCTCAGGAATGAATTACAACAAAATAGAGTTAGACCTGCCTTTCTTTCACCCTAACAGTGCCCCTGCACTATACCCTGAGCAAAAGTGAGACCATATCTCAAAATAACTCCAAATAATTAATTGAGGCCGGTGACACACACCTGATTGTTGTTTTAGTCCAAGGCATATTATTTGCATGTGATTGAGATTGAGATTTAAATACAGTAGTTACAAATATTCCTAGACCCTCAATAAATTGATTCCAACAGACAAGAAATGCCTTCACATTACGTGGAGAATAGCATTTCTCAACGAAAGTGGCTTGATCTGAGGCACTGAATTATAGTAAAAAGCGAACAGTGAAAATTGACTCAAAAGAGGACCATTATGACTGACAGAAGGTAAAGAATGTGATTTACAAGATTCACAATTTACACCTTATTTTTTAGGTGACATATTCTTCATAGACGGTCTTCCTAAATGTAATCCCAGACCATCAGTTACATAGGCTATACATTGGCAATACATTATGAAATTATTTGTTTAGGCTAACTTAAAATTGCTGTAGACATTAACTGTATTAATACTGTATTCCCATCTAGAAGAGTGCCTGACACCCCAACAAATCTGTTAAGGTCCAGTTAGAATTGGTGCAAAAGGCAGGCCTAAACACTCATAGGTTCCTTAATTTACCCTCAAGAGATACCTAAATTCTGTGTTCATCAGCATCTTAATCTCTTTTATATTCCAAGAGAATTTAATTTCAAGAGCACTTTAGTTTAGCTTTGCCCTTTATACTTAGGCTACAAAACAAACTTTTTAAAAAAGCCATTACTTTTTAGTGGCACGATGATACTGTACCACAAAGATAGGAAACTGATTCAGCAATTGCACAATGTTGAGCACAGCTCCACTTAGAAAAAGTAAGTGGTTCTGAAAAGAACCTTTGGGTTTACATAGAAAATCGATTAAGAAAAGCAAATTACTTCAAGCTTCTATTTGCCCTTGGCTTTATGGTGACTCTCAGTCTTCTTAGGCAGTAGCACCGCCTGGATATTGGGCAAGACGCCACCCTGCGCGATGGTGACTTTACCCAACAGCTTATTAAGTTCCTCGTCATTGCGTATGGCCAGCTGCAAGTGGCGCGGGATAATACGCGTCTTCTTGTTGTCGCGTGCAGCGTTCCCTGCCAGTTCCAGTATTTCAGCGGTCAGGTACTCCAGCACGGCCGCTAGATACACTGGGGCCCCAGCTCCGACCCGTTCGGAGTAGTTTCCCTTGCGGAGCAAGCGGTGCACTCGGCCCACTGGGAACTGCAGGCCGGCCCGAGAGGAGCGGGTCTTAGCCTTGGCTCGAGCTTTGCCGCCCTGCTTGCCTCGTCCAGACATGACACCCAGTACGTAAGCCTGAGTGTAAGCTAGAGTGACTTCTCCAGAGAGCAGCACTACTTATAGTCATTGTGCGACGCAAAAACGAAGCTATGCCATTGGCTAAAAATATAGTTGCTCTTAAACCAATAGAATTGTCGTTTGAAATACACTTATTTTGATTGGACAAAGTTATATGACGTTTACTGGACTCACTGCTACATTAATTAGGCACACTTGACTCGTTGCTATTTTCGCTTCAAGAGCTGTGAGTGAGAAGGGCGTTTGCAAAATTACACTCTTTTCAGCGCTTGCTCCTGATCATGCCTGAGCCTGCGAAATCCGCTCCTGCCCCTAAGAAGGGCTCCAAGAAGGCGGTGACCAAAGCCCAGAAGAAGGACGGCAAGAAGCGCAAACGCAGCCGCAAGGAGAGTTATTCCGTATACGTGTACAAAGTGCTGAAGCAGGTCCATCCGGACACCGGCATCTCTTCTAAGGCCATGGGCATCATGAACTCGTTCGTCAACGACATCTTTGAGCGCATCGCAGGCGAGGCGTCTCGTCTGGCGCATTACAACAAGCGCTCGACCATCACCTCCAGGGAGATCCAGACCGCCGTGCGCCTGCTGCTGCCGGGAGAGCTAGCCAAGCATGCTGTGTCCGAAGGCACCAAGGCCGTTACCAAGTACACCAGCTCCAAGTGACGTGTAGGTCCGCGGAGCTATCGGTCAGTTTTCTCCCACACCCCAAAGGCTCTTTTCAGAGCCACTCAGTCTTCCAAAGAGAGCTAGCACGTCACTTCTTTAAAAGGGCTATTTCTTGCTGAAAAGAACAACCCCTAGTTTCATTATTTTGGGGGACTTGTTAGGAAATTACTTTGCATTGAATTCTACTGCACGCTGCAGTAATGCTAGAGACAATTTTACATGAATTTATGTCAAGAAAAAGGTTAGCAGACAAACCAAGTAAAGATAAAATGTCCTTTATCCCAAGACAAATTACACTTGTCTTTAAAAATGTCAACCTGCTAAAATATTGTTACTAATGTATTGGGCGCTCTATCCATTTGTGTGTGCACTTTATTGAATGAGTCACTTGGCACAGAAACATTTCGTTACTTTCGTTTTCTTTGGGAGGTAGTGCTGTTTCTCTTGTCTTGTTCTGGAGTTTGGATTTGTCAAGAAAAGCAGAAGGAAAAAAAGCCTGAACCCAATTTAAAGTATTGTCCGCGTCAATTAGAGTCCTACTTGGTATCAAAGGCCAATCTAGACGCTGCCACAGGCAATTTGAAAAAAAGTTCATCGCTGTTTCCTATTGTGACTGTTCTAATGGAAAAACGGCGTTGTGGGTTTGTGGCAGGAACCCTGTTTTATCCATTCCCTATTTCCTTTCTCTTTTTTTTTGAAACCAAGTCTTCACTCTTGCCGCAGACTAGAGTGCTGTGGCCTCATCTTGACTCATACCAACCTAAAACATCGGGATTCAACCCATCCTCCTGCCTCAGCCTCCCGTGTGGTTGAGACTACAGGCGCATGCCATTATGCCCAGCTAATTTTTCTATTTTTAGTAGAGATAAGGTCTTGCTCTTGCTGAGGCTGGTATCGGACTCCAGAGCTCCAGTAATCCCACTTGGCCTCTTAGAGTGCTACAGTGTGGCGTGAGCCACAGTGTCTGACCCATTCCCTTGTTTCTCTTAAGTAGAATTTCTTTTTATAAACATGATTACTTCCTACCTTCCTGTTTGGGTGCCTCCTTTGTTTTTTTTTCTCTCTGTGTCACTTGCATTTATTATTTCTTTGTTAACTACAAGAAATTTTAAAAAGAATAAATATCAGAAAGTAGAGCAGAAGAAGGGCTGTTCCCTACTATCCCTTAACACCCTCCCCTCTCCAGAAATCAAAATGAGTTCCTCCATTTTAAGACTTTAAATGTCATATTTAACACTATTTTGGTCTGTGCCAGGAATCAAGTGTGGAAATTCTTTAATATTGAGGTTTTTTATAATGTCTTTTATCCAATTATGGTATTCCAGTGACCCAACAATTTGACTCTTAGGTGTATACATGAGAGAGTATTTTGCACATATGCAACAGGAGACATGCAAGAATAGACCAGTGCTGTTCTTAATATCAAAATACTAGAAGTAATAACAGGTCAAAAGAATAAATACATTTATTGGCATTCATTTATATGATAGAATACTATATAGAGAAAATAAACTACACAGTACATGGTTGAATTTCTTGAGGGTTCATTTTTTAATTGTTATTTATTTATTTATTTTGAGAGAGTCTCACTTTGTTTCCTTGGTAGAGTGCTATGGCATCATAGCTCACAGCAACTCTTGGGCTCAAGTGATTCTCTTGCCTCAGCCTCCCAAATAGCTGGGCCTACAGGTGCACCACAATGCCTGGATATTTTAGAGACCAGAGTCTTGCTCTTACTCATGCTGGTCTGCAACCTGTGAGCTCAGGGCATCCACCAGCCTCAGCCTCCAAGAGTGCTAGGATTATAGGCATGAGAGAGGGTTCATATATTATACCATTTTATAAAGCTCAAAAATAAACCAAATTATATATTATTTAAGTGTATACAGAAGCATAAGTATGATAATATTTTTAAGAGACAACTTTTAAAATATCAGGCAGTGGCTACGTAAGTAATAAAGGCAGGGTTCAGAGTTAGAAGTTTGGTCATGGATGTTTGACATAGTTTGCTTTATACGTTAAGTAGATGCATATATATTATCTTTATGAGTCAAATACTGTACTGAAAAATAGAATAGAAAGGGAAAAATAACCTTTCATAAGAACAAGTTCCAAGAATCATATAGTTTGTAATAAAGAGAAACATAAACGAGAAACTCAAACCTAATAGTGTTTTTCTAAGTATTAGTAATTTGTTATAGAAAGGTGGAAAAGAAAAAGAAGATTGACAGAGGCCATTAAAAAGGTCCATGAACTGGCTTGGCTCCTGTAGCTCAGCAGTTAGGGCACCAGCCACATACACAGGAGCTTTGTGTTCAAATCCAGCCTGGCCCTGCCAAACAATAATGACAACTACAACCAAAAAAAATAGCTGGGCATTGTGGCAGGCGCCTGTAGTCCCAACTATCCCAGCTACTTGGGATGCTGAGGCAAGAGAATCGCTTAAGCCCAATGAGTTTGAGGTTGCTGTGAGCTGTGACACCAAGGCACTCTACTGAGGGTGACATAATGAGACTCTGTCTCAAAAAAAAGGGTCCATAAACTCAGATAACTCAAAATTTTGGCTAAAATTAAGAGTCAGCAGCCAATCTCCAGATATCCTTGCTCCTCAGTCTATAGAATTAAGGCCTGTGAACTAAGAAGGCTAACTCCCAGGAAGGGAGGATTCTCATGGGGCTTCATATCACGTCATTTAGTTAGTTTCTTCACATTGGTGAAGAATTTGGTATATTGAATCTGCCTTTAGAACAAAATGAATAGAATTCATACTTAATTAAATCCAATTAACTAAATGTTTTTTCTTCCCAGATTCTCCACCTATCTAAATCTTTATTTATCCTCCAAAGTCCTCTCAAGTCTCAGTTACTTTCTGAAGCCCTTCCTGACTATTAGGGCATAGCTGAACTTTGTCTTCCTTCATATCCTCCAGCTCTTATAAATTTCATGTCTATTCAGCTGCCCACAAAATCTTTGTAACATCTCTCTGAAGGTTGTATACATGTACGTTGATATATGGTTATGCATGTGTATGTGCATATATCCCTCTCTCAGCACTGTTAAAAGAGAGGTTATACTCTTTTCCATTTATGTATCTTCTCTTCTCCCACTATCATACCTCCAAAATACTTGAAGACAGCAGCTTCACCATGCATTTGGGTTTTGTCATTATAACTTTTCAGAGCACAGGTGCCTTTCATCGTCTCTATTAATTAATACAGATAATCAGTAGCAAATCCTTGTATTGGTTTGTTTTACATAATGAGGATGTAATCAGCAGATGAAATCCAGGAGTGAAAATGACAGGTAGATTTGGGGGATTATGTTAACTAAACACATTTTCCAAGCCAGGATAAGAATTACAGAAGCTACTGCACATTAAAAATACACACAGAGAATATATGTGCGTGTGTGTGTATAGAGTACATGTGGGAATACTTAAGGGAAGAGTCATACCTTGATGTGCTTGCATTACTAGTAATAATGGTTTTATAAGTTTGAAACCAATATTCAATTATTATTTGTTAGTAGATTAGAAATATTATTAGGATTAGGGAACAGAGTCTGGACAAAAGGGGACAGTAATGAAGAATTGATCTGGACTCAGTTTCCTGGCTTTGAGTACAAAGTGGGAGATCCTATCACTTTAATATTCTAAAGCCAGGTCTGTTAAATCCTCCCTCCCCTCACAGTTGCCAGGCTGCTGCTGGGTGGAGGCCTTGAATCTGCTTTCTGCCAGGGCAGGGCTGTTTGTTCTGGGAGAGCACTTTCTTTAAACTTAGTCCAACACAGGAAGACTTGTTCCAGACCAGATAAGGAGAAGAAACATCTCTTTTCTTCTGTCACCTTAATTGGGTCAGAGGAGTCTGGACACAAGGCTGTCAGAGCATCACATCTGTGGTGTGTGACTGTGGGTCAGCTAGGATTTGCTCCTTGAGTCAGCCTCTAATTGGCTTCCTTATCAAGACTCTGTTTATATTAAGACCATATACCTTAAAACAGTAAAAAAAACATCAAATAAATCCATGCAATTAATGTAATCAGTCCAGTTAATAGAAATGCAAGTGCAACAAGAACCTTGACGGGACTGTTTGCCTTGCTTTCATAAGATTTATGATTATAATGCTGACGTGTAAAATAAATACAGAAGTAGCCTGATACTCGGGGCTGCATGCTGGAAACCTCACGAAAATGTGTGTGCTGTCTCCCAAGCCCCCCTGCTCTTAAACCTATCTCTTTGTCTGTGTCTATTATTTCTCTATTAATTCTCTACAACTCTCATTAATAAATTTCACTAATAATTTTCCTCTGTCTTCCACACTACCAGGCCACTAGGAATTAAACCCACTGCATGTCAAGGCTGGTCCCCAAAATGTGTGTACATATACACCTATGTATCTACATATCTATACTTATATATGTACATGTAAGTTATGGCTCTCAGGGACGGCTGGAATGACTTGAGATTATCAGCAGGGAAGAAGATGTCCTAGAAGAATAGGAGAAGGGGTGGCCAAAATTTGTGTGGATAATGTAGAAATATGCAGAAGAAATTTTAGCATTTCTAGACAAGATTCACATATCAGGTCCATAACTCTCCATTACATTGAAAGTTAAAACTCTTAAAATAGAAAGAGAGAAGAACTCAAAGCTATATCTTGTGAGTTATTTACACATTGGTGAGCAAAGCATGAAACCCTTTGTTGCGGAGACAATCTTGATGAATTTATGACATTTCAGCCATGGGAAATTGATTTAAGCAAATTCAAATCATCTTGTCACCTTATTGTTTAACACTGGGACTTATATATGGTAGCTTCAAGAATCCACATGATTTGCCCTGCGTAATTTTTTGTCAATATTTCTTCCCTAAAGAAGAATTTATTGAGCAGAAAGGAACAGATTGGAATATAGAAATATACGAAAGAATCTGATCCTAAAGAACATTTTTCAAGCTATGTCTCTTAAATACATGATCTTTTCCAGTCAAGAAAAATTTGTGTTTTCCTCACTGGAAACAGAATACTCCCTTCTACAGAGATTGCAAAAAACATACTGACCAAGCCTAATTCTTTTTTCACTAATTTCTAGATTTCATGCAGTCTACCATCCTTCAATTATGACATTGTGTTGGGCACTTAAAATTAAAGTGATCATAACTTATCTGAATTACATTTTAAAGCTTGGTGTGGAAAATACCTGAATCTCATCATCTATAAATTTCCATGCCATCTCAAATGTCTGTTACTTCTGCAGATGACCAGTTTATGTAATTTCCAATTTTTAACTCCTAGTTTAGAGGCTCCCTCTTTTTAATACTGACACCAAATCATAAAGATGGTGCCTCTGGGAGGCTGCATGAGGTAAAGTAGACGTGTGGTACCCAAAAGCAAAATCAAACACAAAGAAAACTTTCCAGACTTGAATAATAATACAAAATTGTTATCATCGCCTACAAAGTTGAACATACACATAAATAGTCCTAGGGGATCAATGAATGTGAGTGATTACACTTAACAAGGGTTTATTATGGGCCTGAGAATGCAAAGAACAATGGTAAATAATAGCTGGTGATAGACTATGAGAACTAGTAACTCTACCCCCTGCAAGTGTGTAAGAATTTCCACTGGTAAGAGGAAAAATAAGATAAGTGCTTCAGCCAAAAACATACTAGCAAGAAGGAATTTTTTTTTTTTTTTTTTAGTGGAGAAATTAGGAAAATTTATAAGAAAACACTGGAATTCTAAATATTAATTTTTGGAGAACCCTTAAATCCTGATGCCCGAGGGCAGAGGCTCAGGCCTGGGTTCACACAGCCAAACCCTGGTGCAGATCTTGGAGTAACAGTAGGGGTTGTGACCTGTGTTTATTGACCTTCTATGAGGTCAGGGTTTATACAGTTCTACATATGAAATATATTCAATCGATATGTCAGGATTTAGTATGGCTTGTCCTAAATCAAAGAAATGGAACAGAATGGGTAAATTCCTCAAAACAGGCCCAGCTTTCTAGGTTTAAGAAATGCAGTGCCTAAGCTAACTAGATTCATTTGTGGGGGGAAGGAAAGCATTGTTTTGAAAAGTGTTTTTAAAAGGGAGAGTGCCATTTTAGAGATTTTAACTTGGCAGAAGTGTGCAGAGTGATAAGATGGAGAAAGAAGACAACTTTGGCCATAACCTACGGATAAATCAATTCAGACCTGAAGCCCTTACTCTCTCTCCTTTGGCATCTTTGAGCTCTCTCCTGGTTATTGTAGTAGCTTTTACCCAGTATGCCTGATCCCATCCCTGGGCTCCTGCAGTCTATACTCCTCTTAGCAATCAGACATCCTTCTTAAACCCTCAGTCAGATCCTCTGCTCCCTCAGCTCAGAAACTTCTAGGGCCTTACCTTGTCATACGAGGTTTTGAATCCTTTGGCCTCAAAGTGACAAGTTATACCTCATCCCCCAGGGCTGTTCACTTGCTTCCTCTATTCCAGTCTCTGCAGTCCCCTTGATGTTCCTCAAACATGTTGAGCTCTGTGCCCCTTGTACTTTCTTTTCCCTCTGAATAAAATGTACCTGCACTAATTTTTTCTCACTTCCTTCATGTTACTAGTCAAAGTAACTCTCCTACATTTCTGTGATGAGAAGGGGTCTTCATCAGTATCATGTGAGAAAATACTTTCCTCCCTGGTAGCCTCCAAAATATAGTACTATGCAAGCTCTCCCAGAGGATGAACCACAGAATATGCAGTCAAATGTTCAAATCACAGCTTATTCAATCAATTACAAACCCTAGTTCTAAACAGCAAGAAGCAAGGGTAAAAAGATGAGCAAATGAACAGTTTAGAATGCAAGTGTTTTGGAAGGACCACACTATCTGAATCAAGTGCACACAATTTTTATACATCTGATCTCCCTTACTTCACTGAGTCGGGGCCTGTGGGATAGTCAGGGACATGCATATGCCTGGCCACCTGAGTAGCTCACCAATTAGTCTGCTGAACAGCCATAATTTTATTTTTGTTTCTTGAGTAGAGAATGTGGTGTTGCCAGTGTGTGGCTGACTTAAGGACTCATGAACAATGTGTGAGTCCTTCAATGTTTCATGGACCTGTGAATTCTGAATATTTAGCTCCTCTTGTATATTTTGTGTCTCATGAACATTAGGTATCTCATCTCTTGACCCTCTTCCTTTCTATCTATATTTAATGACATATACTCTATTAACTACTTATGTATCTTACTACTTAAGTAAAACATCTTAAGTCTTCATACATATATTGTGCTAGCTAAAAACATGTTTATCTTTTATAATAGAATTACTAATTTATAAAAATAAACATATATTACAATCTTTATTATTTATTAGTATATCTCTGGCATACATGGTATAATAGACAATTAGTAAAATGTCATATGGTGAATGGAAGAATTGTGCTCCCTCTCTCCCTTTTCTCTCTCCCCCCTGCTTTTCCTCCCACACATACACACACGCATGCACATGTGGAGAGCGGGCAGTGAGGCAGCAGGGCCCCCACAGCCTGGGGAACATTCAGGGAATGAACCCCCAACTGCTTCTCCTCCTTTCCCAAAACAACCATATTCCTTTCTTCATGCTCCCCCTCCCAGAAGTCACAGAAAATTAGCTCTTTCTTTGTCTAGTTAATTTTTAAGAACCATGCAGAGATCCTTGTGATCTTTTCCTTTTTACTTCTTATCATATGTTAATGAAGTTGAGTAGAAACCATTAACAGGATGATTTGTCTTTATTAAAGTCATTTACATTTTCCAATCATACTGTAAGACCAAAGATATGTCTTTTGTCTATGCTACTTCCCCATATTGTCTATGGTACTTCCCTGAGAGAACCCTGTACAGATACTACAAAATAAAGCTGATTTTGTGCTTTGGGGCTGGCTGCAGCCATCAGCTCAGTCAGATCCCATCTTTCATCTCTGTGTCTTCTTTTGTGTTATATTTTCTTCAATCCCCACCACTTCCACTCTGCTTCATTCCCTTCCGCTAGCTGATTTGCAAAATGTGCAAACACACACATATACAAAGCATTGTCAGAAACACCTCTTTTGTTTGATTTCTCCACCTTTTACAAGTAGGGTTTAAGAAGATAATATCTAAATTTGTTTCCAGGATTTAAGGTCTAATCAATGACTTCTTTATTCCTATGCCCTATGAATCTTCTTTGCCTTTGCCTTAGCCTTAGTCTATCAAACACAATTCAATAAAATCAAAAGCCTTCTGTTTGTTTATTTATGTTTTTAGAGAGAGAGTCTTGCTCTGTCTCCCAAGCTGGAGAGCAGTGATGAGATCATAGCTCACTCTCACCTCAAATTCCTGGCTCAAGCAATCCTCCTGTTTTAGCCTCCTGAGTAGTAGGATTACATGCACACACCACTACACCTGACTAATTTTTTTCTTTTTTTAATTGTTCATAAAGACAGGTGTCACTATGTTGCCCAGATCAGTCTGGAACTCCTAGCCTGAAGCATCCTCCCACTTCAGCCTTCCAAAATGCTGTGATTACAGGCATGAAGCCTTTGGTCATGACCATCACCACTGCAAAGAGGATCACTGCCAAGAACCTAAAAAAGGAAATTTTTCCTACAGAGCATGATTAAAGTTTACTTAAGGGAAATTTAAAAAATGATATGAAGTCAGAACAATAATAAATTTATATACATATCTATGGAACTTTCCAGAAGTTTCTTTTAATTACTTGAAAAGCTAGAATAACATAATATCATTATGAAGGAGTAAATAATAACTAACATTGTCTTCACTGTAAAAAACAAGAATTAAAAGACAAAGATTAAGGGCAGCACCTGTGGCTTAGTGAGTAGTACGCCGACCCCATATACTGAGGGTGGTGGGTTCAAACCCATCCCTGGCCAAACTACAACAAAAAAATAGCCAGGTGTTGTGGCAGGCGCCTGTAGTCCCAGCTACTTGGGAGGCTGAGGCAAGAGAATCGCCTAAAACCCAGGAGTTGGAGGTTGCTGTGAGTTTTGACACAATGGCACCCTACCAAGGGTGATAAAGTGAGGCTCTGTCTCTTAAAAATAAAAAAAAAAAAAGGCAAAGATTAAGCAAGATATAGTTGTTTATGTATTGTTTGGCTATTTAACTAGTAAACCTCTGAAACACCTTGTTACTTAAGAACAAAAACATATACTATCCTATCAATTAACTGAAATTGCATATGAAAATACATATAGGCAAACTAATAATTTTTAATTTACAATATGCCCAAGACATAAATGAGAGTTGGCCATAAAAATCTCAGACGTTGAGGTGAAGGCAAAGTAGAAATTTCTTTGGTTCTTTTCTTAAGGCCCTACATTCAAACCTGGATGGGTACAGCCTATATCTTTCTGGAAACTTTTTTTTTTCCTAAGTGATATATAATTTTAAATTTGTGAATTTTTATATACTTTTAAAAGAATAATTTTAGGTATTTTATAATAAATCATGCAATCTGTTTCCTTCTTTCTTTCTTTCTTTCTCTCTTTCTTTTTTTTTTTTTTTTTTTTTTTTTTTTTGATACAGAGTCTCAAGTTGTCACCCTGCATAGAGTGCTATGGCATCAGCTCTCACAGCAACCTCAAACCCTTGGGCTAAAATTTTATATACTTTTAAAAGAATACTTTTAACACCTCTTTTGGTGCTAAAATACTTGATTCTCTTGCCTCAGCCTCCCAAGTAGCTGGAACTACAAGCACCAACCACAATGCCCAGCTGTTTTTTGGTTGTACTTGTCATTGTTGTTTGGCAGGCCTGGGCTGGATTCGAACCTGCCAGCTCTGGTGTATGTGGCTGGCGCCCTTGCTGCTGAGCTACAGGTGCCAAACCTGGACAAACTATTTCTCAGAGGATTTCTTTAGATGTCTAAAATGATGAGAAATATCCAGTAATAATTCAATGTTTTTTGTGTGTGTTTTAATTCTTTAAAAATGACTTTATATATCATGTCTCCTTTAACAGTAGAATTAATGCAGAACATAAAGCTGAAAGTATAAGCAGGACATATGTGTACAAAAAATTCAGGTTTTGTGTAAAATTAAGATGTTCCATAATGATAACTATTTAAACTCCCTATATTTGTCTAAGGAAAAAAGAAACAACTATAAGGTCATATTTCAATTACCTCAATTAATATTAGGAGTATAAGTGATGTGAATACGTAGTTGCACCTAAAATACGTTACAATCTAAATACAATATCTTTTACTAGTTGGTTCTTATAAAATGGTGTTTTGAGAATATGGAACTTTGCAATAGAATACCAACTTAAAAATAACAAAAGGAGAATATAGAGCTATATAAAGAGTTTGATTTGAAGTTTGGAGGTAATATTATATAAATGTAATACTGAACTTTAAAAACTAATTAGTCATACTAACTCGATTGCACCATAGTTTGATCTTAATTTAGTATTTTTTACAATATCTTAAGTTAACATCTTGAAAATAAACTAATAGAATATTAAAACATCCTGTACATATCAAGGTATTTGTATTTGACCACATTATTTCATGCTTATGGTAGAGAACAACAGAAAGCCAGAGAATGCAGATATGCCCAATGCTTTGAACCTTTAGCTACATATTCCATGAACCAAAGAACACTTTACACAAAGGGTGCCAGAATTATGTATACAATTTTAAGACAGGAAAAATTTATTTTATACAATGAATATAGTGATTATATTGAATTTAATAGAATTAATGGAATAATCTAGAACTAGACAGTCAATACCTGCCTTTGTAGTTCTGGTGTCCTCTTAGAATAAGAATGTTTGTGGGGAAATTAGAGATGGGAGACTCTGAACACCACTCCCCCCAAGAGAAAAACGTCCAAGAGCAAAATAGAGCTTAGGAATTTGAGCAAAGAAACTGCAGCTTAGCTTTAGTATTTCAATTGATTTTTAATAAAAGTAGCTTTGCTGACTAATAACAAGTCTGTGCAATTCTTGCAGAAAACAGGTTTGAGGAAGCAAACATGTTGCCTGCTTAAAGGTTAAACGGTCCAGGCACATTGGAATGCGAATTGCTCTGTACACTGCTGCAGGTAAGGCCTGACAGGTAATCTTTCAAGCCTCGGGGCTACAGCTCTCCATAAAAAGGAATAAAGCTTCAGCCCTGAAGGGGCCTCCTGGAACACAGAAACCCTGGGAGAGAGGTGGGTGTCACAAAAGTCACTGGGAACAGTGTCCAAGACCCAAACCCACACAAACAAAGGAAGGAGCTCTGGGGCAGAGATGAGAAGGATTTCTTTCTCTCCCAGCTCCCAATGTGGGCATTAGCATTAGCCTGTTTGCCCCACAAGGACAAACAAGGGGGTCTACCAGCCCTTTTGGACCCCGGAAAGGAGAGGTCAACCAAGTAGATGTGGGCACATTCTGTTTGCCTTAAGGTTATAATCCTTGTTTCTCAGGAATACAGAAGCTAAGTATAGTTAACTTTATCAATTAAGGAAGAGGAGAATTCATACAATTGCTAATGCAGTACACAAATAGCCCACCGGCTGATCTTTGCTAGATTCCCCATTAGCTCATAGATCCTCCCACGTAAAATTAGCATTGTAAGAACTCAATAAAAGCTGAGTGGTGAAAGACAGGGGACACTTTATTCTCACCACGGTCTCTGGCGGATCCCTTGACCCACCTTTAAACCCTATTCGGTGGATTCCACTTTAGCAGGTACCCCAAGATCCTGACGAGGGGCCTGCCCCCACATCTGGCGCCCAATGGGTGATCTGCTACAGTAAGAGAAACAAGCGTCCGTCGACTACCGAAAACGGCTTTTTCAGCTCTTCGTAAATAGGAGCGTTTGGAAGAACTCTGGGGTAATCATGGGACATTCCCACTCTAAATATTTCCCCAATTTGGATGTTGTTCGGTTGCTTTTACAGGAAGTGGGAGTGTCTGTTAATACTTCAAATTTAATTTCTTTGAAATAGAAAAATTTTCTCAGTGGTTTCATCAACATGGCACATTGGACATAGCTGATTGGGAGAGAAGTTGGCAAGGATTTAATTAAAACTCAAAAGGCAGGACACTTAGTGCCAGTAACAATTTGGTCAGTTTGGTCAGCGGTCAAAGCTGTTTTAATGCCTCCACCAAAATTGGCTGATCTGCTAACACATCCTGAACCTAAATATGCTGAACCCTGTGTTGATAGGGACCCGCCTATAGTTGACGATATGTTGAGTGATTGCTTCAGTGAGAATTCTAGGGAAGGACTTAACGAGCCTGCAGAAACTGCAGGCGCGCTTCCAACTGAAAAACCTTCGCTACTGCAGCTTTCTGCTGCGAATTCATTAGTAGATTTTGATACTTACCCCTTGATTCCTGCACCGGCTTCCCCAGTGCTAATAAATCCTCCCCCTGCTTGTTTTCACCGGAGCAGACTGGTTTCGCTTTCACAGCGACAAGTGGTCCGCGCAGACGCATTACCACCTCACACTTTAAACTTGCATTTCTGCTTTCAGAATGCCCGAAACCTCTCGTCCCTTAAGTCGAGAGTCTCTTTCTGTCGCTGCTGCTCCAGTTACTACGGACAGCACGCAAGTAGTTGTAAAACGCGGTACGGACGATAAAGAGATGATTCCATCTCAGCCAGCACCAGAGGGAATTCCTGTAATGCCTATTCCGGCTAGTCAAAGAATCACAGCTCCTTCTACTGGTCAGATTTGTAATCCCGCTAGTCCTGTTGAAAATTTTGATTCTTACTTACATAAGCAGAGGCATCAAAGAGGTGAGAGCCAGAGGGTGGATCCAGAGGCAAGGAATTTTCCCGTTGTTATTCTCTCCCCCCACCCCCCCAGTCTAAGGCTGATGACCAACAACTAGGGCTTGTAAGAGCAATTTTTGAAAGTTTCCCTTTTGAATTTTTAAAAGATTTTAAGGCTGTAGTTCAACAATATGGTCCTACTTCTGCTTTTGTCCAAACTACTCTGCAGTCAATGCCGTGGAGAAGGGGTTAATTCCTTTTGATTGGGAGATTCTAGCAAAGGTATGTTTAAGCAAATCTCAATATGTGCAATTTAAGGCATGGTTCTCAGATGCCGTTCAGGAGCAAGCACGGTACAATCGCCAACATAATATCTGTATTACCACTGATCAGTTAATGGGCACTGGAGAATGTGAAAGCATAAATTTGCGAACTAGTTTGTCTGATGGGGCTGTACAACAACTACGTTGTAGCTGTTTAAAGGCATGGAGCAAGATCCAAAATGAGGTAATCCCTTTTCCCTCATTCACTGAAGTAAAGCAGAAGGCCAATCAGCCTTACCCAGCTTTTATCGCCTGTCTACAAGACGCGGCTTAGAAGTCTCTGACAGATGAAAACGATAGAAGAATACTTATAGAATTTATGGCTTAGGAACAAGCTAATCAGGAATGTCAAACAGTCACAAGACTGATTAGAAATAAGGTCACTCAGGGAGGTGACAAGATATCAGCATATATTAAAGCTTGTGAGGAAATAGGAGGACCTATGCATCAAGCTATTTTAATCCCTCAGGCCATGGCAGGATTAAAGATTGGAGGAACATCTTTTAATGGCAAATGTTTTTCCTACAGCCAAATAGAACGCTTAAAGAAACAATGCCCAAAAGCTGCAAATCAGTCAACAGCCAAAAATACAGGTCCAAAGGTTCCCACTAGTGTTTGTCCGATGTCATAAAGGAAAGCATTGGGTGAATCAATGTCGCTCTAAATTTGATGTTGAAGGGAAACCTCTTACTCCAGTTAAAGGAAAGGGAAGGTGGGGCCAACCCCAGGTCCCAAAACAAATTGGGGTAATTCAGGCCCCTTCGCTTGTTCCTCAGCAGGCATTTCCAGTTCAACAGTTTACCTGCCCCAGGGAGCTCTTCCAGTGAACAATCAACTGGTAGGGCAGCAGTAGCTTTATGTGACACTATTGATATTTCCCTGCTAGGAGAGCCTCCAATTAAAGTACCTACAGCAATATATGGTCCTCTCCTGGAAGACACAGTAGGACTATTATTGGGTAGATCAAGTTTAAATTTAAAAGGAGTTAAAATCCATACTGGAGTCATTGATTAAGATTATGAAGGGGAAATTCAAATCGTGATAAATTCCTCCACATCATGGAGTGTAAAAGCTGGTGATGGAATTGCTCAATTACTATTATTACCTTATGTGAAACTTGGAAGCTCTAGCAAGAAAAGAACAGAAGGTTTTGGAAGTACTGAAAAACAGGGCAAGGCAGATTATTGGACAGAACATATCACTGAAGGACACCCAATGTGCACAATCTTTATTAAAGGAAAGCCTTTTTCTGTCATCACTGATACAGGACCAGATGTTTTGATTATTTCATTAAGTCAATGGCCATTATATGGGACGAAACAATCTGTAACCACTGGTCTAGTAGGAGTGGGACTTCCTATGGAGGTTTATGAAAGTTCTCTTACTGTGTATTGGACCTGAAGGACAAGAAGGGACTATCAAAACCACTATCACTCCCCTTCCTGTTAATTTATGGGGACAAGATCTGTTGCAGCAATGGGGAAAAAAAATTTCTTTCCTCCCTGGCCAATATAGTCTGCAAAGTAAAGCTACGATGACAAAAATGGGCTATATGTCAGGGAAATGTTTGGGTAAAAATGAAGATGGCATAAAAACACCTGTGTAACCTGTTGTAAAAAATGACCAATCTGGGCCTGGCAGGGTGGTTCACACCTGTAATGCTAGCACTGTGGGAGGCTGAGGCAGGTGAATTGCTTGCACTCAGGAGTTCGAGGCCAGCCTGAGCGGAAGCAAGATCCCCCCTCCCCATCTCTACTAAAAATAGAAAAACTGAGGCAAGAGAATTGCTTGAGCCCAAGAGTTAGTTGGAGGTTGCTGTGAGCTTTGATGCCATGGTACTCTATCCCAGGTGACAGCTTGAGGGTCTATCTAAAAAAAAATTTTTTTTTAAAGACCAATCTGGCTTAGGATATCCTTTTTAGTAGCAGTCACTGTGCCTCCAGATCCTACACCTTTAAAAAGGAAAATAGGTCATCCCATGTGGATTGAACAGTGACGTTTACCAAAACTGAAGCTAGAGGCTTTACGTTAATCGGGAAAGAGCATCCCGAGCCTGACTAGAAGCAGATCCATCGAGCTACTTCCGCGTAGCAACGACTCAGCAAGGCCCGGCCTGAAACTGCCTCTACCTAGATACAGCCAATGTGGTACCATGCCACTGGCCCGACCCTGTCACTCACCTCTT
>CAUYPK010074497.1:0-16146 GCA_963574355.1 Loris lydekkerianus
AAGAAGACAGGCGCACGGCCTTCAGACATATGAAAAAATGCTCATCATCTCTAATCATCAGAGAAATGCAAATCAAAAGTACTTTGAGATATCATTTAACTCCAGTGAGACTAGCCTATATCACAAAATCTCAAGACCAGAGATGTTGGCGTGGATGTGGAGAGAAGGGAACACTTCTGCACTGCTGGTGGGAATGCACATTAATACATTCCTTTTGGAAAGATGTTTGGAGAACACTTAGAGATCTAAAATAGATCTTCCATTCAATCCGGTAATTCCTCTACTGGGCATATACCCAGAAGACCAAAAAATCACATCTTAACAAAGATATTTGTACCAGAATGTTTATCACAGCCCTATTCATAATTGCTAAGTCATGGAAAAAGCCCAAGTGCCCATCGATCCACGAATGGATTAATAAATTGTGGTATATGTACACCATGGAATATTATGAAGCCTTAAAGAAAGATGGAGACTATACCTCTTTTATGTTTACATGGATGGAGGTGGAACATATTCTTCTTAGTAAAGTATCTCAAGAAAAAAAGAAAAAGTATCCAATGTACTCAGCCTTACTATGAAACTAATTTATGGCTTTCATATGAAGCTATAACCCAGTTATAACCTAAGAATATGGGGAAGAGGGAGAGGGAGGGGAGGGAGGTTGAAGGATGGGCAGAGAGAGGGTGATTGGTCAGATTACACCTATGGTGCATCTTACAAAGGTACATGTGAAACTTAGTAAATGTAGAGTGTCAATATCTTAACATAATAACTAAGAAAATGCCAGGAAGGCTAGGTTAACTAGTGTGATGAAAATATGTCAAATGGTATATGAAAAGAGTGTATGGTGCCCCATGATCGCATTAATGTTCACAGCTGATTAAATTAATAAAAAAAAAAAAGAGAGTGATATCTTGCCGGGATGATGTTGACTCAGTTTCTCCCTGCTGAGCCTAACTACAAACTCTATACCAGGGGTGGCAAACAAGTTCGACTACGTGCTCGGAGATCGCTCCTCAGAAGTCCCTCCTCAGAAGCAGCATAACAAAATCCAAACTTGGCAAAGAGCCACAGTATACAAAATAATGATAAGAGGCAAAGAGCCGAAATTCATTTTGGCTAGGAGCCGCGTGCGGCTCTAGCCGTGTGTTCGCCACCCCTGCTCTATACAATAATGTAAGCAGCAAACTAAGAACTCTGAAAGATGGGAAGAAGGTGGCAAACTAGTTTAAGACCTACATAGGAACAACATATTGGTAATATACCTATATTCCCCTGCCCAACAGAAAACTGAGATACAGGCTGAGAGTTTCCTGACCTTTTAACCTAGCAACAGAAGGCAGTTCAGGGAGGCTCATTTCTCTTCTCATAACATCTGGTAAGCCTAGCACCACCAGCAAGGGCGATTGACCTGAAGCCCCTCTAACAAAAAGAAGCCAGGGAAAATCTTCTTTCTTGCTGGCCTTGGACATTTTCTTCCCTGCTCAGAGACAATGGGGTAGATATTTCAGACCAGCAATAAGAACTGAATGAAAAGAAGAGGGCAATCCTAAAAAGTCTCTTCGATCATAAGAACCTGTTAATCTCCTTTCCTGATAAGAGAAACTGAAGAAGCTGTGGACTACTGGTAGGGGGATCTGTACTCCACTGACAGTAGAAATTCCCTACAATCCAGGTGACTCTCCCTGTGCCCAGAGGCCTAAGACTCCCTTCTCCCACCAGGAGACGCCTAGTCGCCCAGGTTGGTAAAATTCTCCCACCATTTTAGGCAGTACTATCAAGGACTGGTGGAAGCCCCAGTATCCTCTCACAACAACTAAGACCAGACAGACAAAAAGAATGTCATAAAGGCTTAGAAAATAAAATTATCATTGTAATCAGAGGCCTCCAAAGTTGACCTGGACCTACTTGCATGCAAATCTGAAGAGAGTGTTAAAATAAAAAATTAAAATAGGACCTAGATTCTCCTAACATAATAGACACAGTGTTGAGAATACAATAATAAGTCACCTGTCATACCAAGAATTAAGAAAATTATTACTTGAATGAGAAAAGACAACTGACACCAACACAGATGAATCAGATGTTGGAATTATCTGTCAAGGATTTTAAAGCAGCCACACAAAAATGATTGAACAATTAGTTACAAATTCTCTTGAAACAAATGACAAAAATAGAAAACCTCAGCAAAGAAGTATACTTTACAATAAAGAATCAAATGGAAATTATAGAATAGAAAAAATAGAATATCACACATTAAAAACTTATTGGATGGGATCAGTAGTTGCAGGGAAGTGACAGAGAATGGAAACTGTGAACTTAAAGTTAGACAAATAGGATTCACTTGAGGTAAACAACAGAGAGACAATTGAAAAAAAAGAACAAAACCTCAGGGATCTGTATAACAATAACAAAAGAGCCAACATTCATATCACCAAAGTTTTAGAAAGACAGAAGGAGAATGAAATTGAAAGAATATTTGAAGAAATAACAGCTGAAAACTTCCTAAATTTAGATAAAAGACCCCACAAACCTAAAAAAGCTGAGTAAACTCAAACTGAATAAATTCCCAAATCTACACTAAGATAGATCACAAGTAACTTCTAAAAACTAAACACAAAAAGAATCTCAAAAGCAGCCAGAGATAAATGACATATTACTTATAGGGGAACACTAATTCAAATTACAATAGAATTCTCATTTAAAGCCATGAAAATCAGAAGGAAAAGACAGCATTTTTCAAATGTTAAAAGAAGGAATCTTTTCTTAGGGTTTTATAATTCTCTTTGAAAAGATCTTTCACTTTTTTTTTTTTTTTAGGTATATTTCTAAGTATTTAATTTTCTTTGAAGGTACTGTAAGGGAATTGTGTCCTTGATTTTCTTCTCAGCTTGGCAACTATTGGCATATACAAAGGCTACTGATTTGTGGACATTGACTTTATACCCTGAGACATTACTGTATTTCCTGATGATTTCCAGGAGTTTTGTGACTGAGTCCCTGGGGTTTTCTAAATATAAGATCATATCATCATCAAAGGGGGAGAGTTTGACATCCTTTGTCCCTATTTGGAGCCCTGAAGGGGCTCTCTTGTTTGATTACATTGGCTAGAACTTCCATAACTATGATGAATAATAGTGGCGATAGTGGACATCCTTGTCTGATTCCAGTTCTAAATGGAAAAGCTTCCAGATTTATACTATTCATATGCTGTTAGCTGTGGGTTTGTCATAGATGTTGCTTCAATCAACTTAAGAAATGTAGCACCTATTGGTTTTCTTAAGTGTTCTTGTAAGAAAGAAGTTTTCTTAAGTGTTTTTGTAAGAAAAGATGCTAAATTTTGTCAAATCTTTTTGAGAGGAACATATCGTCTTTGTTTTTGCTTCTATTGATATGGTATATTACATTTATGGATTTGTGTATGTTAAACCAACCTTGCATCCTTGGAATGAAGCCTATTTAATCATGATGTATAATTTTTTTAGTGAGTAGTTGCATTGCAGAAGACACTAACAAATGGAAGAACATACCATGCTCTTGGCTGAGAGGAATCAACATTGTCAAAATGTCTATTCCACTCAAAGTAATCTGCAGATTCAATACAATCCCCCTTAAAATACCAACATCATATATTGAAGAACTAGAAAAAATAATACTTTGTTTTGTATGGAACCAGGAAAAAACCCATATAGCTAAGGTTATTCTTAGTAACAAAAACAAAGTTGGAGGCATCACCCTACCAGACTTCAGGTTATATTACAAGTCCACAGTAATCAAAACAGCATGGTATTGGGACAAAAATAGAGATGTAGACATATGGAACAGAATAGAAAACCAAGAGATGAAACCAGTCTCTACTTGCCATCTTATCTTTGATAAACCTAACAAAACATACAGTAGGGAAAATAATTCCTATCCAACAAATGGTGCTAGGAAAACTGGATAATCTACATGTAAAAGACTGAAACTTGACCCACACTTTTCACCCCTTACAAAAACTGCCTCAAGATGGATAGAGACTTAAATTAAAAACACAAAACAATAAAAATCGTAGACAAAAGTGTGGGGAATACGCTTGATGATGTTGCAATGGGGAAAGATTTTATGACAAAGACTTTAGCAGCCATTGTAACAACAAAAAAAAATTTAACAAATGGGACTTAATTAAGCTGAAAAGCTTCTCCACAGCTAAGGGCATAACAAGTAAAACAAAAAAAAATAACCTTCAGAATAGAAAAAGGTATTTACAGGGTATTGATTTGACAAAGGATTGATAACTAGAATCCACAGAGAACTCAAATTAATTAATAGAAAAAGATTAAATAATCCCATGTACCTCTGGGCAAGAGATATGAACAGAACCTTCTCTGACAAAGACAGACGAATGGCTAAAAAACATTTGAAACAATGCTCATCATCCCTGATCATCAGAGAAATGCAAATCAAAACCACCCTGAGATATCACCTAGTAGTGGTGAGAATAGCCCACATCACAAAGTTTCAAAGCTGCAGATGCTGGTGTAGATGTGGAGAGAAGGGATAACTTTTAACAGCTGGTGGGACTGCAAACTAATACAACTTTTTCAGAAGGAAGTATGGAGAATACTCAAAAAACTCAAATTAGACATCCCATTTGATTCTGCAAACCCATTACTAGGCATCTAACCAGAAGAAAAAAAAAATCATTTTATCATAAGGACATTTGCACTAGACTGTTTATTGCAGCTCAATTTGCAATCACCAAAATGTGGAAATAATCTACATGCCCACCAACACAGGAATGGATTAGTAAAATTAGGTATATATATACCATGGAATACTATTCATCCATTTAAAATGATGGAGACTTTACATTTTTTGTATTAACCTGGTTGGAGGTTGAACACATTCTTCTTAGTAAAGCATCACAAGACAAGAATGGAAAAACAATAATTCAATTGAGTAAAGCATCATAAGACAAGAATGGAGAAGCAAGAATTCAATTGAGTAATTCAAATATGAAGGCAGTAGATGAGCTATGATACAGGGGGTGGGGTAGGGTAATGAGGGATGGGGAGAGGGAAGAAAGACAATTGATGCCAGTACATGGTGGGGGTGTGGGAGGAGGAGCAAAGAGAGGGAAGGAAGGAGGAAGGTGGGGGGTCATGGCGTATGGCATACCTTTTGGGGGCAGAACACAATACAAAAGAAAATTTAGTGTTGTTTCAATTGCCTGGGGGGTCGTCCTCATAAAGTAGTCTCCTAGGTCAATTTCTTCAAGTGTTTTCCCAGAACTCTCTTCTAGTCTTTTTATAGTTTCATGTCTTAAGCTTAAATCTTTTATCCAGTGAGAATCAATCTTTATTAATGATGAAAGGTGGGGGTCCAGTTTCAGTCTTCTACAGTTTGCCAGGCAGTTCACCCAGCACCATTTGTTAAATAGGGAGTCTTTCCCCACTGAATATTTTTGATAGGCTTGTCAATGATCAAATGATGATAAGTAGCTGAGTTCATCTCTTGGTTCTCTATTCTGTTCCATAAATCTACCTCTCTGTTTTTGTGCCAGTACCATGCTGTTTTGATCACTATAGATTTATAATATAGCCTGAAGTCTGGTAACATGATACCTCCTGATTTTTTCTTCTTTATGAATAATGTGTTTGCTATTCAAGGTTTTTTCTATACATTACTGAAATCTGATCAAACTAAAAAGCTTTTGCACAGCCAAGAGCACAGTAAGTAAAACAAACAACCTTCAGAAGGGGAGAAGATTTTTGCAGGTTATGGTTCCAACAAAGGTCTGATAACTAGAATCTACAGAGAACTCAAACTAATCAATAAGTAAAGAACAAATAACTCCATTCCTTTGTGGGCAAGTGACTTGAACAGAAACTTCTCTGATGAAGACTGGCACATGGCCTGTAGACACATGAAAAAATGCTCATAATCCTTAATCATTATAGAAATGCAAATCAAAACCACTTTGAGATATCACCTAATTTCAGTAAGATTATCCCACATCACAAAAATCCAAAACCTACAGGTGTTGGTGTGGATGTGGAGAGAAGGGAACACTTTTAAATTGCTGGTGGGAATGCAAGCTAATATGACGTTTTTGTAAAGAAGTTTGGAGAACACTCAAGGACCTAAAGTAGACCTACCATTCAATCCTGCAATTCCTCTACTAGGTATATGCACACATGATCAAAAATTATTTCACAACGAAGACATTTGCACCAGAATGTTTATTACAGCCCAATTTATAATTGCCAAGATGTGGAAACAGCCCAAGTGCCCAAGGACCCATGAATGGCTTAACAAATTGTGGTATATGTACACAATGGAATACTATGCAGCCATAAAAAGATGAAGATTTCACATCTTTTATGTTCATGTGAATGGAGCTGGAACATATTCATCTTAGTAAAGTATCCCAAGAATGGAAAAAGAAAGTATCCAATGTACTCAATACTAATATGAAATCAATATATAATCACCTACACATTCATATGAATGGCAAAACATAACTATAGTCCAGAAAGTAGAAGGGAAGAGAAGAGAGAGGGGAAGTGAGAGGGGATATGGAAGGAGGGAGGGTATTTGGGGGGACCTTACCTAATGTGCAGAACACAATGGTACATTTCAAAACTATTAAGAAATGAGTATAATCATGATGGATGTGTTAGTTCAATGTAAGCATTTCATATTATATATCAAAGCAATACACTGAACCCCATAAATGCGTCAATGTGCAAAGTTATGATTTAATAAAAAATAGTAACAACAAAAGAAAGAAAGCAAAAGGAACTTTACCTAACAACAGCAATCAATGTAACCTAATTCTTTGTACCATCAATGAATCCCAAACAATAAAAAGAAAAAAGAAAGAATCATCAGCTTCACATTCTTTATCCAATGAGATTAACTTTTAGGAATGAATAAGGTCATTATCTGATGAAGGAAAACTAAGATAATTTGTTGCTGGAAGACCTACCTTAAATATTGGCTAAAGAACATTCTGCAAACAAAAAGGAAATACCAACAAAAATATTGAAATATCAGGAATAAAGAAGAAACAACCAAAAGAGCAGAAATATCAGTACATACAACAGACTATCCTTCTCCTCATGAGTTTTATAAAACATAGTTGGTAACTATGTTTGACACTCAGGACAATGATATTTAAAAGTGAAAAAGGTAAAGAGATCTATATTGAAGGGACATTTCCATGCCTGAAATGTTGGACTAAGTAGAATATCATAGCCACATAAGTATGCTTTATTCCTCCAAACCACTCCAAAAACTATGCAAAAAATACACTCAAAATAAATGAAAATAGAATCATAAACAATATTCACATGACATATAGAAAGGCAAGAAGAGAGGTAGAATGAGAGGAAACAAACAGAACAAATAATAAAATGGCAGGCGTAAGTACCAACATACCAATAGTTATCTTAAATATAAATGATCTAAACACAGAGATCAAAGGCAAAGATTAGCAGAGCAAACAAATGACCCAACTATATACTGTTTACGAGAAATCCACTTCAAAGTCAATGACACAGGTAGACTGAATGCAAAAGAATAGAACAAATTTACTGTGCAAACATTAGGGCAAAAAAAGCAAGAGGGGGTGTATTAATATCTAATAAAATAGAGTTTAAAACAATGTTACTTTCTAAAGAAAAGATACATTCCCTAGTAATAAAAAGACCAGTCCACTAGGAAAATGTAGTGATCCTATTGTGCACACACCAAACAACAGAGCCTCAAAATAAAGAAGGCAAAAAGTGATAGAGCTGCAAGGAGAAACAGACAAACCAACGATTAAAATTCAGTACTTAACATCCCCTCTAAGTAAACAATAGAACTCCTAGACAGAAAATCTAGAAGTATATAAAAGTTATGAAATACCCACTTAACCACTAATATCTAATTAACATATATTAAAACCTACCCAATAGCAGATGAACTTTTATTTCAAGTTCCCAGAAGATATGCCATAGTAGTATCAAGCACCATAAAATAGACCTTAAAAATTTATAAGAATTGAAATCATACAATGTCTGTTTTCTGACTATAATAAAATCAAACTAGAAATAAATAATAGAAAGTCTACAGAAACATCTCTGAATATGTGGAAATTAAGTATACACTTATAAATACTTTTTTAGTCAAAAAGAAAATCCCAGTGGAAATTTAAAAATATGTAAGACCAAACTAAAATTGAAAATACAAATATCTCAAAAATATATGAGATGGATCTAAATCTGTTCTGAGAAGAAAATTTGTAACACTAAATGCTTACATTAGAAACAGTATTTTAGGGGTCCCCAAGGCCATCCCTAATTTCATGATTCATTAGGAGGATTCCCAGGACTTACAAGTTACTGAATTCATGGCTATGGTTTATTACAGTGAAAAGATGCTAAGCAAAATCAGTGAAAGAAAAAGATGTATGGGGCATAATCTAGAGGAAACCAGGCACAAGCTTCTAAGAATATTCTTCTAGTGAAATCACATAGGATACACTTAATAAGCATATCCAGGAATAAATTATGACAACATATACAAAATCTTGTTTACTAGGGAGACTTGCCTAAGCCTAGGAGTCCAAGGCTTTTATTACGAGTTAGTTACATAGGCATATTGTACCTGTATGACTAATTGTATCTAACAAAGCTTTAGGCCTGCAGGGGAAAGTAAGTTGTTCATCATAAATTACATTATTTGAAAAAATTATCTAGAAAAACCTGACACAGTATGTTTCAAGTTTCCAAATGTTGAAAACATTCTTAGCAGTTAGAACTTTTCCAAGATCTCAATTCCCAGGAACTGGCTACTGCCTTATAAAACAGGCTTTTCTCAAGAACGTACAAAGTTTGAGCAGCCCAGACATGTTAAGTTAACTCTTTCTTGCACACAAGGAATGATTTAAAGTTGATAATTTAAGTTATTGTCTCAAGTGATTAGAAAAAGGAGAGCAAAATAAATCCCAAACGGAAAAACAGAAGGAAGAGCATTAATAAATAAAATTTAAAATAAAAAATAGACAAAAGTCAATGAAACCAAAAGCTTCTTCAAAAAAGAAAGAAAATTTTATTCTTCAAATAAAATCAATAAATACCCAACATACTGATAAAAACAAAAAGTGAGAAGACATAGCCAATATTAGAAATGAAATAAAGGATATCATGACAGATCCTGCAGAAACTAAAATGTTAATTAGAAAATACTAAAAAAGAAAATAGTATGAAAAACTTTATACTCAAAACTTCAGCAACCAATGAGAATGAGAAAAATTTCTCAAAAATCAGAAACTATCAAAATTCAAACAAGATGAAATAGGTAATGCAAGTAGCCTTAGGATCATTAAACATTTGGATTAATAATTAAAAAGTTAATAAGAAATTTGAACACCAACAATCTCAAGATTTCATTAAAGAATAATACCGAACACTTATAGAAGAATTAACACCAATTTTACACAATCACTTTTAAAGAATATACAGGAAGAAACACTTTCTATCTTATTTGATGAAGTCGATACTAAAGACAGTACCCAACCCCCCCTAAAAAAATCAAATAAAAAAATCTACAGACTAGTATCTCTCATGATCTGAGTCATAAAAGTTCTCAACAAAATATCAGCAAACTCAATCTAAAAATGAATAAAAAGAATTACATGCTATGACTAAATGAGATTTTTCAGGTATAGCAAGGTAATTCAACATTTGAAAATCAAATAATGTAATCCACCACATGGAAAAGAAAAAAATCAAATGACTATATTAATTGATGTGGAAAAAACATTTCACAATATCAAAACTTTATCGTGACTTAAAAAATCAAGTTATAAATAGAAGAGAACTACCAAACTTCATATGAACATTTACAAAAACATGCCTATTTCTAACTTTATACATAATGGTGAAGACTAAATGCTTCCTTCCTAAGAGAGGGAACAAGGGAAAGACATCCTTTCATACTTACGTACTGGTTTCTTTAATCGTTTCTTAATCCTTTTCTGAATAGGATTATTCAGACTACCCATTTCCTCTTGTGTAAGCATTAGCAGATTGTGTCCTTCAAAACTTTCTTAAAATGACATAATTTTAGAAATGGAAAACAAATTAGCATTTATAAAGGGCTAAGGAAAGAGTGGGCTAACAGGCAGTAGGTACCAGCATAGCTAAAAGGGAAATGAACTGTGAGATTCTTGTATTGATGGAGATGTTCTATATCTTGACTGTATCAGTGTCAACATACTGGTTGAGATATTGTACTATAGTTTTGTAAAATCTTATCATTGAAGGAAATTAGGTAAAGGGTATATGATATCTGTCTATATTATTATAATTGTATAGGAAGACTCAATGACCTAAAACTAAAATTTTGAGTTAGAAATACAATATGACCCAGCAATTTCACTCTTAGGCATTTATTCCAAAGAAATGAAAACTTACACTCAACAAAATCTGCACATATACCTTTCTTCATAATAGTCTCAATCTAGAAACAGCCTAGATATTCTTCAAGACGTGAGCAGAATATACATACTGCAGAATACCACACAGCAGCAAAAAGGGGAAAGCCATGCAACAACTTGGAAGAATTTCTGGTGAGTTATACTGAGAAATAATTTCAAAAGTTATATACTATATAATTTAATTTAAATACCACTGATGAAATGAGAAAATTTTATCAATGGAAAACAAATTAGTGGTTGCCAGTGAATGGGGATGGAGGCTGCGTAGGCAGTAGAGAGGTAAGTCTCATTATGAAGCATCAGCACAAGGAATCTTCTGGTGATGGAACTGTTCAGTACCTTGTCTGCAGTGGGTACATGAATATATACATATAATAAAATTGGAAAGAACTAAGTGTACACACACGAACACATAATAACACACACACAAAGATGAGTATAAGTAAAATTGATACAATTTGATTAAGATCAGTCAGTTATATCAATGTTCTAATAGTAATATTATATTAATGCTATAGTTTTGCAAAATGTTACTTCTGAGGAAATTAGGCAAAGTGTCTTAGGGAGATCCATAAAACTTCTCACAACTGCGTGTGAATCTACAATGATCTCAAGAAAAATTTAAATCAAAATATCATATGGTAAAAAAGAGATAGCAAAAGAATGATAATGCAGTTTTTTTGGCCAAGAAAGTTATTTGTGCCTGTAGCTTGAAATCTAAGATAGGTAAGCATCCTGGTATCCTAGAGCCTTACCTTATTGAAAGCAGATACTCTTCCTAGATTTAAAGGTAGTGGAAGTAAACAAAATCACCTAAGAAACACAGCAGAAGATTGACTCAGGGCTTGGGAGAAGTTTGAATCTCTGCATGGCCACTGTTTTAAACTGCCCTTTGACTGGCCAAAACAGAGGCCACAGAGCTGAGGGGCAAGAAAGGCCTGTTGCTGGGAATCAAAAATTTCCAGATCAGTTTCTCAATTCAAATATGGTGACTTGACAAGACTTCTGGCTTTGTTATTTGCCCCCAGAAATTGCTTGAAAGCAGAGACTAAAAGCCAAAAAAAAAAAAAAAAAAAAGGAGGGCTTTGGAGAGCTCAGCAACAGCTCCCAGATCAGGTATCCAAAGCAGACTCTGGTCACCAGTCCAGCGAAACCTGAATGTTTCTGCGCGACAGCAGTGATACATGCTGAAGACCAGTCATCACTACATGTGGCTCCAATTTTCCTCTTTTCCAATTGAGAATTTAAAGCTAATCTTGGACATTTTTATTAAACGAGCCAATAAATTTCCTCTTTCTGAAACAAGTTTTAATTCTATTTAACGTCACTTGCAATTGAAGAGATTCCTGACAAACAACATTCATCCATTTTATATTTAGCAGCATATGAGTTATATATGTACACACAAAATTAAAATAACATGGAAGCCTTTATCCACACACAGACACTGGGATGTCCACATGTGCACAAAGACGCAACCTCTACCTGTAAGCACCACCATGAATCTGTGTGCGCACACAACTGGAAGAGGCCAGTTCTTCACAGTAAATGTGGACATGCACACTTAGTAATCTCTGTAACAAAAACACTGTTAGGAGGCATCTTCTACCTGACATCTTTGGGCATATCATTAGCCTAAGAGTGTTTAAAGGCAGAGAAGATACCCTTATGGCAGTCAGTTAATGAACAGAGTGACTTTCTTTTTTGATCTTCAAAAGATGATGTGGGTTTATAATATAGTGAAGGTTTCTAATCTGCTAATTAGCTTGTATGTTCAATTTAATGCAGCTTTGGTTCCCACAAATACAATCAAGGCCTAGATCTTTATGAAGGAGTCTCCACAGAGCTGGGTTCGGGCAGGCTGCACACTACCTGGTATCTCCTCTTTACCTGGCATATGTATGGTGAATAAAACTAAGCCTCGGTTAGTTGAGAAGCAGTGATCAGGGAATGTGGAACGTTGGCCAAACCAGACCTGTCAGGCAGACTGGATCATGATAAAGAGGGGAAAAAAGGAAGATTTAATATTCTCACTGAACTTGATTCTAAAGTGTATGGAGGAGGCATAATAAATGGACCCATCATCTGAAGATTTCTGTCCTTTCATCAATGTCTTGAAGAAATCAACATTGATTATAATACTTTATCTACAGATTATATTCCAGAACTGTCAGTTGTCCTATGCTGTCCTTTGTAACTGTCACCCGCCTACCCTAGTTCAGGATTCAATGTGAACCATGAATTGCATATAAGTGTCATATTGCTTTACTTTCCTTTAATTGGGAACAGATATTAAGTTGTTCTTTGTTTTTCGTGTCATTGATCATTCTGAAAAATTAAAGTAAGCTATTTTAAATATTGTTCTTTAATGTGAGTCTTCTGATTTTTCTTCATGATAAAATGCAGATTATTCCTCTAAGGCTTATGTATTCCATAAACGTAATAGTGTGTCCTTCCTGGGGCATCATATCCAGAGGCACATGGCAACCATTAGCCCTTCATTGTTGAAGTTAATTTTGATCATTTGGTTATAACTGTTCATTCAGTGCCTTCACTTTTTCCTTTTTAAACTTATAAGTCTTATAGTAATATATTTTTAGACTTTATAATTATCTTATTCATTATAAAACTTCCTTCTTCTACCCAAGACCCATTTGTTGTTTCTTTTCTTATCTATCTATCTTTTGTCTACCTACTCATCTTTATGAGTTAGGGGCTCATGGGTTCTTATTACATTTAATTGCTTATATTCTACACTGCTTACATTCCTGTTAATTTCCACACTCAAAATTTTCCACATATTAAAGTGGGAACCACTTCAGCCTTGCTTCTGTGTATTGTTATATGTGCCCCTAATTTTTAAGACACTTTCTTACTGTCTGGCACAACAAGATAATGTTATACACTTACCTATAAGTTCCTTGCCTCGATTCTTGAATTAGCCATTTCTGTGATGAGTACTGGTTTCATTAAACTTAATTGTATTTAGAAATTGAGATCTGGACATGAGGTGTGTTAATTGCTATGGGAGTTTATTGTTTTGTTATTTTTTTTTGGTTTTTAGGAGGGGTTGTTTTTACTTTTAGAGACAGTGGTGCAATCATAGCTCACTTTAACCTTGAACTTCTGGGCTCAAGAGGTCCTTCTACCTCAGCCTCCCAAGTAGCTAGGGCTATAGGGATGAATGACCAGGACTAGCCAATTAAAAATGTTTTTTTTTTTTTTTTTTTTAAAGCCACTGTGGAAAGATGATTAACAGCCTCCAGATGATCAAGCATTCAAACAGCTTATTTCCCCAGAATCTTGTTTTGCGGTTTTGTTTTTGATTACTTAACAAGAATAACTTTAGTGAAGTAGTTATCAGTTAAACTGGTTAAACCTTAGCCCATAAAGATAGCTTTAGAAAATGTTGATAAAATGGTTATAAGCTGGACCAAGGGCTGCGGTGGCGGGGGCGCGTGCAGAGCTGCCTGGCGGGGGGTACAGGCCCGGGGGCCTGCGGTCTGTCCTCGTGTGCAGGCTTTGACCCGGCTGGGCAGTGAGCGGCCCCTGGCCGTGGCGGCGGTGGGGTCCCCCCCAGCCACTGCAGGCGGGGACTTTGTGGAGCAGAGTGGAGGCTGGGCCGGGCGCGGGCTCTGGGCTGGGTAGGAGCCCATACTGGTGGGTGAGGCAGCCGCGACGATGGACGCCTTCCAAGAAGAGAGCTTCGCGCTGTCCTTTTCCTCCACCTCTGATGCTGAATTTGATGCTGTGGTTGGATATTTAGAAGACATCATCATGGATAACGAATTCCAGTTGTTACAGAGAAATTTCATGGACAAGTATTACCAGGAATTTGAAGGCACAGAAGAGAATAAACTCACCTATACACCTATTTTTAATGAATATATTTCTCTGGTAGAAAAGTACATTGAAGAACAGCTGCTAGAACGGATCCCTGGATTTAACGTGGCAGCTTTCACAACGACGTTACAGCACCGTAAAGATGAAGTGGCTGGCGACATATTTGACATGCTGCTCACATTTACAGATTTTCTGTCTTTTAAAGAAATGTTCCTGGACTATAGAGCAGAAGAAGGCGGCCAGGGCCTGGACTTACGCAATGGTTTAGTGGTGACTTCATTGTGCAAATCATCTTCTGTGCCAACTTCCCAGAACAATCTGCGGCATTAGGTCCTACATCCCCCCAATGAACGGGGTCATTCTGGATGTCACCAGCCCAAGAGGCCAATAGGCTCAACTAACGCTAACAGAATACATCTGGGAAAGACTGACTCCGTCCTGCATTCATGTTAAGTATTGATGGGTCAAAGACACAATGACCTAACCCTCCAGCACCTAGTTCTCTTGTAACAACTTCTCCTTTCTCTTATTCATTAAATTTAGTACTTCCTCTCTTCTTCCCTTAACACCCCCCCCCCACCAACCCCCCCCCCCCCATCCCCCAGATCCTTACTCAGGTGCTTCTGAGTCAGTCTCCACTTGGGGGCCCCTTCCCCAACATACCTGTTGGTGTCAAGAGTGTGGAATAACCCCCCATCACGAACTCTACTTGTCCCGTCAGCCTTTGCATGAATTTTTTTGTGCACTCACAGTTCTTTTTCACATGGGTCAGTTTCAGAATCAATGGAATTTTTGAGTATTTATTTAGGGTGTTACTCAAGCTGTTGCCCATTTTGAGATTTCTGAATCTCCTTTGATCACAACTTATCCTGGCTATAAGAATTAACTAAAAGAGATGTCCTTTACCTAAAAGCTACCTGTGAAAATCAACTCCCTGGTCTTAATATTTGCATCTTTGCATCACTATGTCTTCTGCTGATCCTGATGTAGTCCCACTGTTTTTAGGCGTCTCTTCAGCATTATTTTTGAAAAGATATTTTTATAGATAAACTCAGGCTAACCTAGTGGACATGATCTTGGAACTTCCATGATTACCCACTTAAAGATCAAAGTATTATATGCTGTGTGCTTAGTTGCTTGTGCTATGTAGGCAAAAGTGCTTTCTATGTTGGCATTCTTTATTTTACTGGGCACGGATGAATATATGTGCTAGAAATCTACTAAAAGGTATCTTGTTTTTTAGCATGTTAAATGTGTTTGTGCATGTTTACTGAAAATCCTTCTGTATAAATCAGTTTGTTAGGTTTCAAGTTGGCTGGGTAGACACTCAAATTTCTTTCCTTCCAAATCTCTCCTACCAAGCTGGTGTTCTACAGGTTCAGTTCAGCATGGGTAGGGGGTGGTAAATAGCTTTGCTGGTTCTCTGTCTGCTCAGCTTTAACACAATGCTTGCTAGAATATTACTTATCAGAAAACATGTGTCACATCTCTAGAAAGAGGAAAAAATATAGTAATTCAATTCCAGTGAGTACCTTGATTTTTTTTTTTAAGTAAAAATAAGTCTGTATTCTGGTTTTAAAGGATGCGCTGTGTAAGCTATGTGTTTTTCTGCACTGATGTGTTGCTTATTAAATACCGTGCATACTCGAGTATAAGCCGACCGGAGTATAAGACGACCCCCTTAATTTTACCCTAAAAACTGGGAAAACTTAGTGACTCGAGTATAAGCCAAGGTGGAAAATGCAGCAGCCACTGGTAAATTTCAAAAATAAAAATATATACCCAAAACAATTAACAATAATTGAGGAATCAGTAGGTTAAATGCTTTT
>CAUYPK010074498.1:0-13782 GCA_963574355.1 Loris lydekkerianus
ATGTCTTAACACAATAACTAAGAAAATGCCAGGAAGGCTATCTTAACCAGAGTGATGAAAATGTGTCAAACGGTCTATGAAACTAGTGTATGGTGCCCCATGATCACATTAATGTACACAGCTATGATTTAATAAAAAAAAGAAATAAAAAGAAAATGCACCGTAGGTGTGGTCCCACCAATTACCCTCCCTCCATCCGTCCTCCACCCTTCCTTCCCCTCCCTCTCCTCTTTCCCCTTCTTGGGCTATACTTGGTTTATAGCTTTCATACGAAAGTGTGGGTGCTTATAAATTGGTTTCATAGTAGGGCTGAGTACATTGGATACTTTTTCTTCCATTCTTGAGATACTTTGCTAAGAAGAATATGTTCCAGCTAGAAGGTAAGTATTCTTATCCCATGGCCTAGTAAATCCATTCTCAGGTATTTACCCAAAAGAAATAAAAATATACATCCACAGAAATACTTGCATGCAAAGGTTCATAACAACATCATTCTTAATAGCCCCAAACTAGAAAGAACTCCTCGAATGTCTATAAGCTGTTAAACTAATAAAATCTTTGTTATATTCACACAATAGTAAAAAGATCCTATATTGAGCAAAAGAAGCCAAACACCAAGAAGTATATGCTACAAGATTCTAGTGACATCAAGTTTTAGAATACCATCATGTTTCACTTAAGAACAGAGAAAACACTGTGAAGAAATGAGCTGTTAGGCAGTTTCATTGTGCAAGCATCACAGAGTGAACTTACACAAACCTGGAATGGCATAGCCTACTACACACCTAGGCTGTATGGTATGGCCTGTTGCTCATAGGCTACAAACCTGTCCAGTATTACTGTACCGAATACTGTAGGCGATTATAACACAATGGTATGTGTGTATTCCAATATATCTAAACATAGAAAAGGTGAAGCAAAAATGCGGTATAAAAGATAAAAAATGGTATACTTGTACAGAGTTTATCATGAATGGAGCTTGAAGAATTCGAAGTTGCTATTAGTGAGTCAGTGAGTGGTGAGTGAATGTAAAGACATAGGTATGGGGGTGCCCAACACACAGGGTCAGGATAATCATTATCACCATCTCCCACCACCACAACTTGTCCCACTGGGGGGTCTTTGGGGCAATAACACCAGAGAGCTGTCATCACCTAGAATTATAATTCCTTCTTCTGGAATATCTCCTGAGAGAACTGCCTAAGGCTATATAAGTGAACTTTTTTTTTTTTTTTTTTTTTTTTACAATTACTAGGAGCACATGATGAAATAATAAGTATAGGACAGTAAAAATACATAAACCAATAATATAGCAGTTTAATATCATTATCACGTATTATGGATTATATGTAATTATATGTGCTATACCTTCATAGGATTGGGCAGAGCATATTTGTTTATATTAGCCACTAGCATTACCACAAACACATGTGTAATGCATTGTTCTAAGATGTTAATATAGCCATGACAACACTGGAAACTTTTCTGCTCCATTATAATCTTACAGACCTATTGTCATATATGCAATCTGTTGTTGACCAAAACATCATTATGTGGTACATGACTGTAGATAAAACAAATGTATAGTTTTTTAAAAGTAAAAAATATAAAACAAATCTATGATTTAAAAAAGAAAAAAAAAAAAATCAGTGCTCGCCTAGGGCAGAGGCCAGGGAAGTGTTGAAGATTGCCTACAAATGGGCACAAAGTAAATGTTTCAACCTTATTTCGGGAGGTGGTTTTATGGCTTGAATTTTTCAAAACTCATCAGTCTATATATGGATAATGAGTATTTTCTTACCAAGGTAAAATTTTTATTTTATTTTATTTATTTCAGATTAATAGAAGGGTACATATGATTAGGTTACATTGTTTGCATTTGTTAGGTAAAGTCCAAGTTGTAGTTGAGCCCTTTGCCTAGAAGGTGTGCTGTATACCCCTACATTGTGCCCATCTGATGAGAGCTTACTAACCCCCGCCCTCTTACCTGCTTTCTTCTCTCCCCTTTCTTCAGTTTAACTGTGCTTTTCTCTCATGTGGGTATGTGGTAGTTCATCTACTGGTTTCATATTAGTACTGAGCACATTGGATGCTTGTTTTTCCATCCTTGTGATATTTTACTCAGAAGAATTTTCTCCAAATCCTTCTAGATAAATACAAAATCTACAAAAATTGACTCAGGATGGACAAAAGACTTAAATTTAAGACATTAAATGATAAAAATGCAAAAAGAAAATGTGAGAAAACTTCTTGATGATATTAGCCTGGGGAAAGATTTTATAAAGAAGATTCCATCAGCAATTGTAGCAACAACAAAAATAAAGAAGTGGGATGTGACAAAGCTAAAAAGCTTCTACACAGCTAAGGACACAACAATGAAAGCAAATAGACAATCTTCAGAATAGGAGAAGATACGCACATGTTATGAATCTGACAACGGGATAACAACCAGAATCTACAGAGAACTCAAACTAATCAATAAGAAAAGAACAAACAATAGCATTTATTATTGGGCAAGAGTTATGAACAGAACCTTCTCCCAAGAAAACAGATGAATGGCCAACAAACATATGAAAAATGTTCACTGTCCCTAACCATCAGAGGAAAGCAAATCAAAACCACCCTGAGATATCAGCTAACCCCAGTGAGAAGAGCCCACATCACAAAGTGCCAAAGCTGCAGATGCTGGTGGGGCTCTGGACAAAAAGTAACACTTTTACACTGTTGGTGGGACTGCAAACTAATACTGCTTTTTGGGAAGGAAGTATGGAGAATCCTCAAAGAGCTAAAAACACACCTTCCATTTGATCCCACAATCCCATTACTAGGTATCTACCCAGAAGAAACAAATCATTTTACCATAAGGGTATTTGCACTAGAATGTTTATTGCAGCTCAGTTTACAATCGCCGACATGTAGACACAACCCACTTGTTGTCTAGCTATCAAACAAAACAAGTCACTGCTGCTAAAATGATATCCCAAACCAAGCTTCTATTCTAACAACCAAATTCAACCCTCTAACTAGGGAAGTACTTATCGTATAAAGATGGATATGCAATAGATCCGGTTCTTGGCTGTTACCCCTATGGATGTCAATTTCACTTTTTTCCCAGTGGGAGCTGTTACCAGATGGGAAGCACAGGCCAGCAGAGAACCTCTTTTCTGTCCACATATATTCTCTATTAAAAATAACTCCATGAATCTGATGGCTAGACAGTATGAATCTATCAAAAGAAAAATCACATGACAAAATAATTGAAGTGAAAAAGAAGACCTAGTACAATAAATTAGACTGTTATCAATTCTAATTATTTTAATCAAATTCCCAATCCAATTAGGTATCACTTTGAACCACCCCATCTTTGAACAGTTGCCCTAGATCTTGGCCTGGGCACAAGTGCTGTTTGCCGCCTGCCTGATCTGTTGGCTCTGACTGAGGCTGTGGGGCATCAGAGCTTGGCATGAAGCTGGTCACGTTAGGCGCTGAAACCTCTTAATCATTCACTTGCTAATTATAAGTATTCTCTACTAAAACATTATCTATTCCTGACTCACAGGCTGTTCTCACTTAAGTTTAAACTTCTGGTATTCTTCTTGGACTGAGGATGAAGAAGGAATGTCTACACCCTACTCAGGTTACATGCACTTAAAAAAGGAAAAACGAAAACTTAGCAAAGATGGCAATACGCAGAACGATTATCCTTACTCCACCTTTCCCTTGCATACGTGCATTTAAATTTTTTCAATTACAAAATATATGTAACATTTAGGTATGCAGTTCAGTGCCATTAAGTGTATTCACAACATTGTGCACCCATCATCACTATCCACTTTCAGAAACGTTTGCATCATTCCAAACTCCTTCTCTTTTAATGGATAATACTATCAATATTGATCTCTATGCTTAAAACCCTCCAATTTCACAATTATAAGAGGGACTTTACCTAACAAATGCAATCAGTGTAACCTAGTTCTTTGTACCCTCAATGAATCCCCAACAATTAAAAAAAAAAAAAGGTTACTGTAAAAAAAAAACAAAACAAACAAACAAAAAAAACCAAAAACAACAACCCTCTAATTTCTGCTTAAGTTATATACTGTCTGCAATTAACTGGTTTTAAAAGAGAGTTAGCCATCAGGCCTTCTTCCCATCATTTTTTCTTTCTAGAACCTTTAAAATATTTTGAGCATACAGAAATAAACCATTTTAAGCAGTTGCTCAGAATAGAAGTTTACTCACAGAGAGATTATGGCACAAGGGGTGTGACACTCTCTTATGATTCAGGGGATGAAGTTTCCGAGCAGATCTAGAGAGGAGTTAAGTTTCTCCCTACTGAACTCTGCCTTTATTTCAAGAAGTTGCCACTGAGTAACCTGTGGTGAATCATCAAGTTAGAATAGCAGGCATGGCAGTTTGGATTTTCTTAGACATAGACAAATGAAGAAAAAACTGGTATAATCTACACTACATGCTCCCTAATGTTTACCTTTAAAATTATTTTCAACATAATAAATTAGCTTAAAAAATCAGTAAATAATTAGGAGTAGCCATGCATTTCCACATAGAGCAAGTGGGGAAAACATAGACATTTGTGAAAGTTCTCTAACTTTTGCTTTATGCATCCTTCTAGCAACAGGTTCTTCTAGTCATTTTAAAAAGAGCCCTGCAGTTATCTATCCCAGATTAATCACAGTTTTAAAATAATTCCATTCCAAGGTTTAAAATGTCCCTTTAGCACTTTATTATTCCTTACTAGAAGTCAGAAACATTTAAGTCAGAAACATAAATGATCTAGCTTGTTTGTTTCTTGCCTGTTAAAGTAATTCATTTCCGTCTAGGCTTCTACTTGACTTTCTCTATCTGCCTACTTGCTCTTTCCTTCATTCTAAGTTTCCAAGGTCCCTTTTGAACTAATATCATGTCTATCTTTAGCTGTTTTTTATTTGCTATTTAAATCCGCATTTAATTCTTTTTTAATTTGCAGAATATTGGGCATATATGTTTTGTTTACATACTTTATTTTTGTACAGATTGAGTCAAAGTTGTAAGTGTGCCCTTTCACCCAGATAGTGTGCCCTATACCCAGTAGGTCGGAAAGTGTCCATCTCCTCCTCCCTTTCCCCAGCTTGATTTTCATTGACGTTTACTTCCATATGTGCACTTAAATGTTGATCAATTAGTTCCAATTTGGTATTGAGTACACGTGTTTGTTCCTCCATTCTTGTGGTGTTTCACTTAGAAGAATGGTTTCCAGTTCCTCCCAGGTTGTCCAAAAAGATTCTAGATCGCCACTTGTTAAGGGCTGAGTAGTATTCCATAGTGTGCATATACCACATTTTATTAATCCATTCATGTATTGGTGGGCAGTGAGGTTGTTTCCACATATTTGACATTGTGAATTGTACTGCTATAAGGATTTAAGTACAAGTTGTCCTTTTTATAAAATGACCCTTTTTCCTTTGGGTATATACCCAGCGGTGAGATTACTGGAAAATATGGTAGGTCTACTTTAAGTTCTTTGAGGTATCTCTATAAAATTTTCCATCGATGTTGCACTAGTTTGCAGTTCCAACAGTGTGTAAGAGCTCCTTTCTCTCTGCCTTCTTGCCAGGATCTCTTGTTTCAGGACTTTTTAACACTAGTTATTCTTACTGGAGTTAGGTGATATCTCTTGTGGTTTTGATTTGCATTTTCCTAATGATTAGAGATGTTGAGCATTTTTTCATGAGTTTGTTTTGGCCATTAGTATACCTTTGAGAAGTTTCTATTCATGTCTTAAGCCCACTTTTTAGTGGGGGTTTTTGTTTCTTACTGATTTGCTTGAGTTCTCATATGATTTTTGACAAAACAGATAAACACATACACTGGGGAAAATAATCCTCGTTCAAGAAATGGTGCTGGGAAAACTGGATAAGCCACATGTAAAAGACTCAAACAGGATTTTCACCTTTTACCACTCATAAAAATTAACTCATAATGGATAAAAGACTTAAACCTAAGATGGGAAACTATAAAAATCCTAAAAGAAAATGTTGGAAAAACTCTTATAGATATCAGTCTAGGCAAAGAATTCATTAAAAAGACCCGCAAAATAATCATAGCAACAACAATAATAAATAATGGGACCTCATCAAATTAAAAAGCTTCTTCATAGCCAAGGACACAATCAAAAGAGCAAATAGACAACCCACAGAATGAGAGAAAATATTCACGTGCTATGCTTCTGATAAAGGACTGATAATACTTAGCTGTTTTAGAGATTCTCTCAGGACTCTTTTTTTATTCAGTGAATGAAAAATCTTTATCTCACATTTTAAAGCTCGATTACTTAAAGGAGCCATATTGCACTATTTTGTAACAAAGACAACCTTGGCTTGAATTAAATTACACAAGAAGGCATGTACACTCAATGTATATTGGATTTATTTACTTTGTAACTCACACACTAAAATTATGTACAAGTGATACAAATATAAATTAAAAATATAACAGGTTTCTCCTCCTGAACTCATGAATCCCTTAAATTAACCACATCCTACCATTCCTTCACAGCTTAACAGTTCCCTTACAAAGCTTTTTCCAACTAATATAGCTTGCAAAGGTCTTTTCTTTCCCTAAATACCTACATGAGTTACACTGGCTCTGTCCCCATGAAACCATCCTCACAGTTCTGCCAAAGATAGCTGATTATATTATTCTCCTGCTCAAAAGTCTCTAATAGCTCTCCCCTGGCTTGACAAAATTTCCAAAATCTTTAATAGAGCAATTAAAGACACTTAGAATCTGGCCCCTACCTTCTTCTTAGGTCTTAAAATCCACAATGGACTATGAGAATTATTTTATTCTCTAGTCATACCACACTCCTGAGCACTTAAAAAGTCAGACAATTTCATAGCTCTGTGTATTGGGCCATGTTTCTTCTAACTGGAATGCCTTGTCTCATTTCAATCGCTTGATGAATGTCTGTGCACCTTTCAATACCTGGTCAAAAGTCACTCCCTTTGCTTCCCATTTGTGGCCATCATCGATGAGGCAGTGGCCAAAATAAAGTTTAATCCCTTTGTGACTTCTGACCAAAACAAGAACCACAAAAGACATTTTGATGCACCTTTCCACATTCACAGAAATATTATGTCTTCTTCTCTTTGCAAAGAGCTGAGACGGAAGTACAATGTTAGATCCATGCCCATTGTAAAGGATGATGAAGTTCAGGCTATCTGGGAGCACTATATGGGCCAGCAGATTGGCAAAGCAGTCCAGGTTTACAGGAGGAAATACATCATCTATGTTGAGCATGTGCAGTGGGAAAAGGCTAACTGCACAACTGTCCATATGGGCATTCACCCTGGCAAGGTGGTTATTACTAGGTTTCAACTAGACAAAAAACACAAAAAGATCCTTGAATGGAAAGCCAAATCTTGCCAAATAGGAAAGGAAAGCGGCAAGGACAAGGAAGAAACAATTAAGAAGATGCAGGAATAAAATAATCTTATATACAACTTTCATTAAAAATGGCTAAAATGGCTCGGCACCTGTAGGTCAGTGAGCAGGGCGCCGGCCACATACACTGAGGCTGGTGGGTTCAAGCCCAGCCCAAGCCTGCTAAACAACATTGACAACTGCAACCCCCCCAAAAAAAAAAAAATAGTCGGGTATTGTGGTTGGCACCTGTAGTCCCAGCTACTTGGGAGGTTGAGGCAAGAGAATCACTTAAGCCCAAGAGGTTGAGGTTGCTGTGAGCTGTGATGCTATAGCACTCTACTCAGGGTGACATAAGGAAACTCTGCCGTCCCCCCCCCCAAAAAAAAAAAAAAAAAAAAAAACAATGGCTAAAATGAAAAAACAGTCACTTCCTTTGTGAAAATGTCTCTGATTCTGATAGGCTAAACTAATACATTATAAAGTTATAACTAAAAGAGTATGGTGCTGACACAGAAATAGACAAAATATTGATGAAACATAATAAGAGCTCCAAAACAGATACATATGTGCCTGAGAATTTAATGTATGGTAAAGCAGGAATTTAAATTAAATAATGCCAAAACAATTGGCCATTTATTTAGGAAAAACGTGGGAAGAAAAGCAAAAAAGAATTCATACCACACATTGTTAGAAAAAGTGCAATTTGTTTTCAAAGTAAATCATAAATACCATTGCATAAATATAGAACTCAATATACCATGTGTAGGGCTTTTTAGTGAAGAAGTAGTCTTTCTGAAAAAATACTTCAATAAAAAGATTGCTAATTTTTAAATTAGCAAATAATAATTGCACATATTTATAGTATATAGGGTGGTATTTTGATATGCACAATGTGCAATGATTAAATCAGGGTAATTAACATATCCATCCCCTCAAATTGTTATAATTTCTTTGTGCTGGAAACACTGAAAATCATCTCTTTTAGCTTTTGAAAATATAAAATAAATTATTGCTAACTATAGTCACCCTACAGTGCCATAAAAGGAGAGTTTATTACTAGCTGTTAATTTTATACCTTCTGTCTATTCACTGCAAGCCCTACCCTTCCCAGCTTCTAGTAACCACTATTCTATACTTTACTTCCATGAAATTATTTTAGCTTCTACATGATGGAGAACAATCAGTATTTATCTTTCTGTGTCCGGTTTATTTCTTTTAATACATGTACCTCCAGTCCTATTCACATTGCTGAAAATGCCAGGACTTCATTCTTGTTATGCCTGGATAGTATTCCATGTGTACAAGAACCACATTTTCTTTTATTCATGTACTGATGAACATGGGTTGATTTCATATCTTGGCTACAGTAAATTATTCTGCAATCAACATGGAGGTGAAGATGTCTGTTCAATATACTGATTTCCTTACATTGGAACATACATACAGTAGTGAGATTGCTGGATTATATGGTAGTTCTAGTTTTAGTTTTGTGAGGAACATCCATACTGTTCTCCATAATAGCTTTACTAATTTAGGTGCCCCCAAAACAGTTTATAGAGTTCTCTTTTCTCCGCACCTTTACCACCATTTATTCTTTTTGTTTTTTTGATCATAGCCCTTCTAACTGGGGTGAAATGATATCTCCTTATGGTTTTGCTTTGAATCTATTTGGGTGTTGTTGAGCTTCCTGGACCTGAATATCTCTATTGTTTCTAAATCTTGGGAAGTTCTCAGCTATTATTTCATTAAATAGGTTTTCTATGTCTTTCCCCATGTCTTCTCTTTCTAGACTTCCCATAATATGAATATTTGTTCCCTTAATGGTGCCCCATATGTCCCATAAGCTTTCTTAATTCTTTCTTATTCACTTTATTTTTGTCTTACTGGATTATTTTAAAAGACCTATATTCGTGTCAGAAATTCTTCAGGGTGCCATGTAGGCTGATATTTGCTCACTGGGGGACATGCTTGGTGCATAGTGGCTCTGCTGCTGTAAGGGTTGGGATTGCCAGTGGTTGTGATCCAGGAGGACATTTATTGGTCTTTGGGAGCTCTCATAGCATTCAAACAACTTCACAACTGCAGGGCCAGGGTCACTGATGGTGGCAAGCCAGATAGGCTGGCTATTAGTCCCTGTGGAGATTTGCACAGCACATAACAACTTGACCGCTGGTGCAAGCATGGTCAGCAGCATTGTGGGGGCCAGCTGGACCAGTCATTGGTCACTGGGGAGCTTGGGTGGTAAGCAGTAGCTTTGCTGCTGAAGAGGACAAGGTTGGTGTCAGCAGTGGGCACGTGGTAGGCCATCTTTCAGTGTACCTAGGGAGTGCACATTTGAGCTCCCTCAGTCCTGTGAGCAGGCTTTCTACTGTGCTGGACCAACTTTTCCATGAGACGTAGGATACTAAGTGGGCTTGTGTGCCAGAATTATGGATGTACTGCTGGGTCCATTCGAGGTTATGGTACTACAGATTTCTGTGTGGGCAAATGGAATAATGGAGTGGGTGAAGGATGAAGAGAAGCAGGGGCTGTTATACCCCAGAGCAGAATGGGCTCTTGTAGTGACTTTTCTCACAAAATGGTGCCATGCTATAGCATCTTGGGCTCCAGGGGTTAGGGGAAGAACCCAGAATGAATTCCTTCCTGGAACAGTGTAGTCATGTGGAGTCCAGGCAGTTCCCTATACTTGGCTATCTCAAGTTTTTGTGTCTCAAAGGGTCTTTGTTACTTCCTTGTTGAATTCCAGTCTTGAAATCCATTTGTTGTTTTGCTCCTTTGTGGAAGAGGCAAGCACTGGGCACTTTTAGTCAAACATCTGATGATCTATCAAGATGGCTAATTTTAGTTTCACCACAATTAAAACTTCTCTGTGACAAGATACCCTAAACAACCTTTTTTTTTTTATTAAATCATAGCTGTGTACATTGATATGATCATGGGGCATCATACACTAGCTTCACAGACCATTTGACACATTTTCATCACACTGGTTAACATAGCCTTCCTGGCATTTTCTCAGTTATTGTGCCAAGACATTTACATTCCACATTTACTAAGTTTCACATATATCCTTGTAAGATTAAATAAAAAGCAGTAGACTAGGGATAATTATTTGAATTACAATATTTGTAATATACCTGACAAGATATTAATATCCAGAATATATAAAGAACTCTTGAAATGTAACTTAAAAAGGAAAAATATCCCCAATAGAAACATGGACAATACATATACAAAAATTTAGCACACAGGATGGGATATACAAATGTCCAATAAATACATAAAACTATGAAAACTTTGTTCATTCTCAAGTGAAGAGGGAAATGTCAGAAGAACAGCAATGAAATACTATTTTAAATCATCAGACTGACAAATAACAAATTAGTTTTCTGGCACCATAGGTTCATGGGGTGGGATAAAAGAAATACCATCATAATTTGTAGTGGTACAATCAATTAGAATGGTCACATTGGAAGGCAATTAGATATTAACAATTAAAATGAAATCAATGTTCATAATCCATAAAATGCAGCAATCCTACTTCTGAGTATCTAGAAAAAAAAAACTATGTGAATGAAAATTTTCAGTGCAGCACTATGTGTAATAGTAATAAATTGGAAGGAACCCTAAATAAATATCAATGGGGTGTAAATGGACAAACTGCAGTATATCCACACTATGGAACACTATGCAGTAATCTCCAAGGATAAGGGACCAGCAAGGCAGTATTAAACGAACAAAAGCAAACTTGCAGTTATGGGAACTGCCTGGACTCCACATGACTACACTGCTCCAGGAAGGAATTCGTGCTGGGTTCCTCCCCTAACCCCCTGGGGCCCAAGATGCTACCTGGCACTGTATTTTTTTTTTTTTTTTTTTTTTTTGTGTGTGTGTGTGTGTGTGTGTGGTTTGGGGCTGGGGCTGTGTTTGAACCCACCACCTCTGCCATATGGGGCCGGCACTCTAGTCCTTTGAGCCACAGGCACTGCCCTACCTGGCACTATTTTAAGAAAGTCACTACAAAAGCCCAAGAGAATTCAGATTTCATAACAAACAAGAAACAATTAATATTATAGATATTTTCTACAAATACATAGCTATGCATATCAATGCTCTGGTTTAACAGGATGCTAACCTTACCTATAATATACTTAAGTGCTATTTATATAATTAAGAATTAAAAACAAAGTGTAAGAAATAGCTTTATTTATATTTGAACATTATTCACTATGGAAGTGCTTTTACCAAGACTAAAAGGCCACTTCCTAAATTTTAGAGTTTATATCTGACTATTTAAGGTAAGGACTATGCCAAAGACACTGCACCCATTAGCCCATTTATTTCTTTAACAATCAGGGCCAGAGTTAGGGAGAGGCAAGTGCGGCTAAGTCAACAAAGCATAGGGTTAGATCCTGTCTTTATTTAAAAGATTAATCTTTTCTTCATCACGGATGTCTGCATTGAGTTTTACTTTTAAAAAGATTGCAATAAAATATTATAGTAGAGCCTGTGTAACCAGACCACCCAAGGGACTGCAATAAACTGGTGAACATATAAAGGTGTTTGACATACGGAATTAGACCTACTGTACTGATACATGCATGTGGTACGTGTCTGGTGTATAAAAATTAGATCAACTTAAGGAGGTTGTCAGCGTAGGGAGGTGGTCAACTATGGAGGGTCTACTGTATTTACTTTGATAATTTACTTTTTTGGTGCCCTTACATTTTTTTTTCTTTGTATTTAATATTTTTTTTTGGCCACAAAATGATAGGTGTGAAAAATCCAGTTGCTCAGTAGGTGCTGTGGCCAGGACAATAAAAGAATTTCTCTAGGTCAAGATTAGGATACAAAAGTGTAAGTTTATTTTACATTAGAGGGAAGACAGAGGGGGAGTGGGGATGAAATGAGAGAGAAGAGAGAACAGAGCAGGGAGTGAGAGAATGGCAGTAATACAACATTCATTTTGCAGGTGAGGAAGTTAGTCTAATGTCACACAGCTAGAAAGTAAGTTAAATAAGATTACCAGAATTCAAACCCAGGTCCAATAGATTCAAAACCCATATTTATAATCTCTCTTAGTTTCTGTGCAGTTTTGTTTTGTTTCATTAATTCAATAGATATATGCTCACTCCTGAGGATAATGTCTTTGATGTATTTTCCATGTAGCTGTGTTTCACACCCTATTAGGCAATTTAATCTTTGCCTTGCCACACAATTTGAGGGAGTGGTCTGTACTTTACATTGATCACCATCTGTCAGTGAAATATGAAAAAAATCTCATCAGAAAGAAGATATGAATTAAGTAGACCTGAGTGGTTTGAACCATACTCTTTCAGAAAAGAATTATAAACACGTGTAGTCTCAAATGCAGATTTATTGGTTTCATCTTATTTTGACAAAGTGGTACTTAAAGGTAAATCAATGATAGCTCATTGTAAACTACCATGCCTATTTTGGGCAACAATCAATGAACATGTATTTATTGAACACTGACTTAGTTCTTTTCTCAGTAGTTCTTAACTGAGAGCAGTAAAGCCCACATAGAATTTGGAAATATGTGTGGAAGTTTGGGTTGTTCAGTAATAAATTCAAAGGAAGGAGAAATTGTTTCTCTGATAATGGTTGAGTGAAAAGATTTGGAGAATCTAGGACAGTGGTTCTCAACCTTCCTAATGCTGCGAGCCTTTAATACAGTTAGAGCTGCTAATCTAGAAAGATTTCATAAAGGAGGTTACATCATAGGTGTTTTGCATATTTGGGTAAGAGGAGAAAGGCACTTCAGGCAGCAGGAAGAACTTGAGAAAATAACAAAAACAACCCACATGAATTGACTACTCACCATGTGCCAAGCACTGTTAAGTGTTTTATAGGTTTATTATTGTTATTTTGTTGTATAAACTTAATGTATATAACATGGTGTTTTGATAGACGTATGCATAATGAAATGATTAGTACAGGTAAGCAAGGTAATATATCCATTATTTCGCATATTTTCCTTTCTTGTGATAAGGGCACTTAAAATGTATGCTTGGAATGTTTCTGGTAGCTAATACAATAGTATGAACTATAGTCCTCATGCTGAATTTTACAATTCTAGATTTATTTACTCTGCATAACTGTTACTTTGTAACCTTACGCCTACATCTCCCTATTTCCCTATCTCCTTTTAGCAAACACTGCTCTATTCTCTGGATCTATGTATTTGACTTTTGTTTATAATTTTTTTGGGGTTTGATACTTTTTTTTTTTTTTTTTTTTTTTTTTTTTAGAAATAGCATCATTCTTTTTCCTGGGTAGACTTATGTGGTGTCACACCGAACAGCAACCACAAAAGCGTGGGCTCTCATGCCTACC
>CAUYPK010074502.1:0-36406 GCA_963574355.1 Loris lydekkerianus
CAGTGTGTTGCACCACACTCCCTGATACTGCTAGTGACTTATAAATATTTCTACTATTTCTATCAACACAAAATTGAAAAGTGACTTTTAAATATCTCATATTAAAATCTAGTCTAAGGATCACACTTCAGTTTTTAGCTAACAAAACATAGCATGCTTAAAATTGTGGATGATTGAGAAAGCACCAAAGGCCAAAAACCTGAGATTAACTAGGCGTCAACTACTGGTTTTCTGTTTCTCCATCCCTATCGGGAAAAACCTGCAAGGCCGAATTCTCATAAAAATTGCCCACAATGTCAGTTCTGTTCTCCCCTCCACCGAGAACACTGGTGAGGAATGGTCACGCAGCGTGACGGGCTCAGGAGAACAGCAGGTGCACCAGGCGGGACCCAGCAATTTTTCTGGCCCTCCTTCAGTAAAGTGAGTAGTTGACAGAGAAGACGCAGGGCTGTAGCCAAGTGGCTGCGCCCCGGGGGATCAGATGAGCCTGCACGGAGGGCAGGCGAGTTAGCAGCGGCTCTGGAGGCCCGGGTGGGAGTGAGGAGCGGCGGGGGGGCGGCCTCACGACCTGGAGAGCAGGGGAACAACGCCGCCTCTGGGCGCGAGGTAGAGAAGGGGAAGACTCCGCCACTGCGCGCGGGGCGCACCCGAAGCTTCAAAGACCTGGCCGCGCAGTCGCCTTTGTCGGACCCCGTTTCCTCCTGGGTAAAACAAGCTATGCTTGCGGGATTCAACAGGAGCGCAGGCGCACCGCGCTTGGCTCCGCTGTTATTGCCGGCGCTGATGTCAAGAGGGTCGTCCTCGCCCCTCGCAGCCGGGGCTCCAGCGCCCGGGTCGGTGGGCCCGGCCTACCTGCCGTCCTTGGCCTCCGGGACTTGACCATCGTCCGGGACTTGACCATCGTCCGTGACGACCTGCGGCCGCAGGGGCCGGCGCTGCCGCAGCCGTCCGCCTCGCTCATGCTGCAGGTGCACGGCCTCGGTCCGCCGCCACCACCCGGCACTCCTGCGTGATTTCTTTTTTGACCCACTGGTCATTGAGTGTGTTTTTTCATTTCCATGTATTTCTCACTTTCCCCGGTTTCTTTCTTTTGTTGGCTTATCATTCATTCTGCTGGGTTTAGAGAAAATATTTTGAATGGGTTCTATTCTTTAAATTCATTAAGGATTGTTTTATGGCCTATCATATGATCCATCTTGGAAAATTTTTTTTCATGCATTGAGAAGAATGTATATATATATCCCTCTGTTGTTGGGTGATTATTCTATAGATGTCTGTTAGGGCTATAGTGTTGTTCAAGTCTTCCATTTCCTTTCTCTTCTGTCCAGTTGTTCCATTCGTTTTTGTAAGTGGGGTAATGAAGTCTGTATTATTGTTGAATTGTGTATTTCCCTTCTAGCTATTCCAGCTTTCTTGAGGTTGCCATTTGCTTATTATATTTTTTCTCACACTTTTATGTATTTTCAAAACATATTTCAACACAGTATATATTTGTATGTTTTTGTACAATCTAAATATGTCTGTCTTTTGACTGGATTATTTAATACATTAATCTTTAACATCACTATTAATACAGTTACATTTATGCCTGACATTTTACTTTTTGTTCTCTGTGTGCCTCCTATATTTTTTTCCTCCCTTCTTCCTTTGCTGCTTTCTTTTACCTGCAATATTAAATGCCTTTGAATATATCTTCATCATGTTGTTCAGTTAGCAGTTGCTGTAAGATTTACCATACACATTTTAACTATCAAAGTCAGATTTATATTTATACTAACTTAATTCGAGTGAAAAATAGAAGACTTACTCATACATAGCTTTATTCCCTTTCCTCCTTTCTATGGTATTATTGTTATAGACATTATATGTATAAATGCTAAAAATCTAATAATATTTTGTTGTAATTATTACTGTACGTAATTTTATCTATCTTAAGGAAATTGAGAGAAGGGAAGAGAGCAAGTATCTATAGCTTTCTGTTTTGTGTGTGTGTGTTTTTTTTTTTGAGACAGAGTCTCAAGCTATAGCACTGGGTAGAGTGCTGTGGCATCACAGTTCACAGCAACCTCAAACTCTTGGGCTTAAGCTATTCTCTTGCCTCAGCCTCCCATGTAGCTGTGAGTACAGGCGCCTGCCACAACGCCCGGCTATTTTTTGGTTGCAGCCAACATTGTTGTTTGGTGGGCCCAAGCTGGATTCGAACCCGCCAGCTCAGGTGTATGTGGCTGGCGCCTTAGCCACTTGAGCCACAGGCACCGAGTCAATATAGTTTTTGTTATAGTAACCTCCTTGTTATCTTTTCTGGTTCTCTTCTTTTGTTCTTATGGATTTGAGTTGCCCTATAGAGTCATTTGTTTATCCCAATACAGCCTTATCCCAACCCACTTCCTTTGTGCTGTTTTTGGTAGATATATTTCTGTATGATACAGGCTTGACAACACATCATACACATTTTGTCTTATACAATTTCCTTTTAAATCATTTAAAAGAAGAAAAGAAAAAATAAACACAAGAAATAATCTTGTCTTTTGTAGTTGGATAATTACCTTTTCCAGTGCTCTCTGTGTTTTCTTTTTTAACTTGCTTTCAGCCTGAAGAATTTTCTTTAGCATTTTTAATACAATTTTCTCAGATTTTTTTTATCTGGGAATGTCCTTATTCTTCCTTCATTTTTAAAAGATAGTTTTTCTGGATAAAGTGTTCTTGGATGACAGATTTTTTCCTTGTGAGCATTTTAAATATCCCACTGCCTCTGCTTCCATTGTTTCTGATGAGAAGTCAGGTGTTAATCTTCTTGCAAATGATGAGTCATTTTTCTTTTGCTGTTTTTGAGATTTTTCTCATCTTTGGCTTTCAATATTTTTACTGTAATTTGCTTGTTATATATCTCTTTGTGTTTATATATTGAGGACCCTTAGCTTTTTTATTCCTTCCCTTGTTGACTCTGCACAATCATGATGAATAGCGCTCAATGAATAGAGAATTAAATCTAATCAAGATTCTTGGGACCTCCTGAATTCTGATGGGTGTAGCTCTGTAATTATGTATGCAGGGAACAAGGACATTCCATCCTCAAAGTTGCAATGGTTCATCTATCTCACTAACTACTCATTGCTTCCAGAAACTCAATAAAGACCAGAGTTCTAATTGCAACAACAACAAAAATAGACAAATGGGACTTAATTAAGCTGAAAACCTTCTACAGAGCTAAGGACACAACAAGTAAAACAAAAAGGAAACCTTCAGAATGAAAAAATATATTTTCATGTTGTGAAGCTGACAAAGGGTTGATAACTAGAATTTACAGAATTCAAGTTAATCAACAAAAAAAGAGCAAACAAACCCATGGATCACTGGTAAAGAGACATGAAAAGAACCTCCTCTGAAAAAGACAGATGAATGACCAACAAACATATGAAAAAATGCTCATCATCCATAGTCATCAGAGAAATGTAAATCAAAACCACCTGAGATATTACCTAACCATAGTGAGAATAGCCCACATCACAAGGTTGCAAAGCTGCAGATACTGGCATGGATGTGGAGAGAAGGAAACACTTTCACACTGTTAGTAGGGCTGCAAACTAACACAGCCTCTTTGGAAAGAAGTATGGAAAATCCTCAAATAACTCATATTAGACCTTCCATTTAACCCTGCAATCCCACTACTAGGCATCTACCCAAAATAAAAGAAATCAGGCTCGGTGCCCATAGCTCAGTGGTAAGGGTGCTGGTCACATACACTGGGGCTGGCAGGTTCAAACCCTGCGAGGCCCTGCTAAACAACAATGACAACTACAACAAAAAAATAGCCAAGTGTTGTGGAAGGCACCTTGTAATCCCAACTACTTGGGAGGCTGAGGCAAGAGAATCGCTTAAACCAAGAGTTTGAGGTTGCTGTGAACTGTGACACCACAGCTCTCTACTGAGGGCAATATAGTGAGACTCTATCTCAAAAAAAAAAAAAAAAAAAAAAAGAAGAAGAAGAAAAAGAATAAAAATCATTTTTATCATAAGGACATTTACACTAGATTGTTTATTGCGGCTCAATTTACAATCACCAAAAGATGTGGAAACAACCCAAGTGCACATCAACCAGGGAATGAATTAAGGAACTGTAGTATATGTATATGATAAAATACTATTCATCCATAAAATAATTGGAGACTTTACATATTTTGTATTAACCTGAATAGAGTTGAAGCACATCCTTCTTAATAAAGTACCACAAGAATGGAAAAGCAGGTATATCCAATGTACTCACTACTAACATGAAGCCAGTAGATGAACTAATACGCGCCCACACAAGAGAAAAACTCAATTCAATTCAAGTTGTGGAAAGGGGAAAAGGGACGGGGAGAGAGAGAGGAGGGGAGGGAGGAAGGGGAATTGATGTGTTCCCACCTCATGGGCATATCTTAAGGGTACATGGCATACCTCCAGGAGGTGAAACACAACTACAACAGGGACCTCACTAACAAACACAAACATTGTAACCTAATCATCCGTACCCTCATATTAATCTGAAATTTTTTAAAAAAAAGACAAGAATTCTGTTCTCTGCTCCACCATTTCAGGAAAGAGAAATAAAAAACAAGAGATTCCAAGGGTAATCTGCTCTCTATGAAGGCAATGAGCCTGAGCAACTGCAAACAAAGTTAGCCAACCTTCTACTCTACCCTCCAGGGAGACAGTGGTCATAGATCTTGTCTTTATGACAAGAGAAACCCAACATTGCTTTCAATTCCCTTAGGGCTGTACCAGGGGTAAGTGAGTGTAATTATGAAAAGAGGCTAACTTTTGCCTCCAGGTGGCCGTAGGGAGAGTAACTTGGCTCTGGGATCTCTGTATTCCCTTCTGCTTGCCCCCCAGGGCATGCTACAAGCTATCTGCAGTGAGTCTAAGCAAGGGCTCTGTCAGGTGAGATCTAGGCAGGTGCGGCTGGCAGGAATATAAGCAGCTGGTGCCAAGAAGGCAAAATCCCTGCTTTGGCCTTTGAACACTATCCTAACCACCTTGCTCAATCATGAAGGTGACTTTGGCTTTGCTGTTGCTCTCATTGGGACTCTTCTCTTCTGGTGAGTGTCATCTATGGGCAAACATTCCCTGGAGCCAACATAAGTGCCATCTGCAAGATAAAATACGCGGTTTTTTACTTCTAAGGAAATGACCTTAGATAGACTGTTGGCTTGGAAGAAATAAACCTAAACTTTTCATTATTCAGTCGGTTAATAAGTTTTGGACACAGAATTTCTCATAATCAATTTAATAACAAATAAATTTTTGAGATACCATAACTAAAATTGTCTCTTTTTTTTTTTTTTTTTTTTTTTTTTTGAGACAGAGTCTCTCTTTGTCACCCTCGGTAGAGTGTTGTGGCATCACAATTCACAGCAACCTCAAACTCTTGGGCTCCAGTGATTCTCTTGCCTCAGCCTCCCAAGTAGCTGGGACCACAGGCACCCGCCATAACACCTAGCTATTTTTAGAGATGGGGTCTTGCTGTTGCTCAGGCTAGTATTGAACCAATCAGTTCAAGCAATCCACCGGCCTCAGCCTCCCAGAGTGTCAGCCTTACAGGCATGGCTACCACACCCAGCCCCGACTAAACTTGTCTTAATACTTGTAACAAGAAAAATAATATCTGCCAGGCATGTAGCTCACACCTGTAATCCCAGCAATCTGAGAGGCAGAAGCAGGAGGATCCCTTGATCTCAGGAGCAGGAGACCAGCCTGAGCAAAAGCGAGACTTCATCTCTACTAAAAATAGCAAAATTAGCTGTGCATTGTAATGGGCAACTGTAGTCCCAGCTACTCAGCAGGCTGAGGCCAGTGGGTCACTTGAACCCAGGATTTTGAGGTTGCTATGAGCTAGGCTGACACCATGGCACTCCAGCCTAAACAAAAAAGTAAGGCTCGATCTCAAAAAAAAAAAAAAGAAGTGGAAGAAAAAATAATATCGAACATTCGTTTAAGAAGATGGAAGTATATTAAATTGAGGTGGTCAAAAGCATGGTATTTTGCCTCAAACCTTCTGTAAATTTGGCCAAGTTAGCATCTATACGTTTCAGTCCATAAAAGAAAGATGACAATACATACCTCACTGAGTTTTGAGAGGATTATTCAGCTAAGGTGGAACAAGTGTCCGGCACAGTGCCTGAAACATAAATGGTAGTGGCAGTATTAAGAATCATATATGTGTTAGTTTTCTGTCCGTACTATGACAAATTATTGCAAACATAGTGGCTTAAAAAACAACACAAATTTATTATTTACAATTATAAAGATCGTAAGTTTGACATGAATTTACCAGGTTAAGATCAAGGTGACAACAACGTTCTTTCCTTTCTGCAGGCCCCCTAGGGAAGAATGTTTCCTTGCCTTTTTCAGCTTCTAGAGATCACCTCCCTTCTTTCCACTCATGACCCCTTTCTCCACCTTCAAAGCAGAAGCAACATTAGCTGAGTCCTTCTCATACTGCCGTCTCTCTGGTTCTCTATTTTTATTCTTTTCTATCTTTAAAGACTCTTGTGATTATATTGGGCCTACCCAGATAATACACAATAATCTGTTTATATTAAGGTCAGCTAACTAGCTGATCTTAAGTTTGTAACTGTAATTTCACATTGCTATGTAACATAACATACTCACAGGTTCTAGGTTAAGGACATAAACATTTGGGAAGTAGGTCATTATTCTACCTACTAAGAAGTATTGTCTAAGTTTTGTTTTAGGCTTGGCACAGTGGCTCATGCCTGCAACCCTGCCACTCTGGGAGGCTGAGGTGGGTGGATTGCTTGAGCTTAGGATTTGAGACCAGCATGAGCAAGAGTGAGACCCCATCTCTTAAAAAAAAAAAAAATAGCCAGGTGTTGTGGCGGGGACCTGTAGTCCTAGCTACTTGGAAGGCTGAGGCAAGAGGATCCCTTGAGCCGAAGGGTCTGAGGTTGCTGTGAGCTATGACACCACAGCACTCTACCGAGGTGCCAGAGTCTCCATAGTGAGACTCTGTCTCAAAAAATACATAATAATGATAATGTATAAGTGCATAAGGCTTTTCCCCGTTGATTATCTAATGTGATAGTCATGATGCACCTCTAAGCAAGTAAGGATTACACCCATGTAACACATGAAGATTTTGAGTAAAGATAGTTAGAGGTCACAGAGCAGGTTTATAGAAAAGTCGGTGACATAATGCCAGCTCGGGCAAAGACACCTCTGACACATAGTAGACGCTTTCTTGGCTAGAATGACTTGTGCCTCTAAGTTCCAGGTCTGGCAGGGGCTATGTTTGCAATGACTCTGGGTCTGCAACAGGCTTCACCACCATGGCCACTGTCTGCAGCATGGTGCCGTCTTCTCCCAGAAAAACTCCCACGGAGGAGGGAGTGACCGCTCCACCTGATGCCACAGGCCCAGCCAGCAGTGGCCATCAGAGAGGTGTCACAACTTCTATCCAGAAGGCTTGGTGAATTTTCAAAAGTCTCACCACAGGGATATGGTGCTACATAATTCAAGACTTCTGTGTTTAAAATTCATGGAAAATAAATAAAACCTAGAGAAGATGGCATTTCTCAAATCAAAAATGCAGGTTGTGGTATAAAAATTGTCACATTTTCTGTTTTTATATCCAGATACATAACCTACGTCCAGCCACACTCAAATATAAACCTCTTGGTGCTAAAGTGGGATCTTGCTCATGCTGTGTGCATAAAGATCTTTCACTTGATTTTATTTTTTCATGTGCAAGTATATTATGAACGACTGCCTGTGTCCTACAGTATTACTGCACAACAGAAGCAGTATTGAAGTTTCTAATTCTTTCCTCCAGCACTTGCTTGCAGAGAAATGAATGAGTATTTCAAAGATTTCTTTCAGAGCTGCATTTCCAACTTCCTGAAAGTGTCCACTCCTCTTGAATTGTCTCTGCCGCTCCAGAGTATCCTGCATAAGCTCAGAGCAGAGGTGGATGCCCTGCCAGCTGAGCAGATCAAGGCCCTGGTCACCCTACTGGTGAGTCCCTCTGTGCCTCTCACAGGGATGCCTTTAGTTGGCTCAGCACTGGGAGGGTCACTTGGATGTGGGGACTGTGACAGCCCTGCACACAGATGATACACAGCCAGGGCTCCAGGGACATGAATGAGACACCAGCTCATTCACATGATGACTTAGATCCCAACCCCCAATGTCACTGGAGCTCAAAAGGCCTTCAGGTGCATGGGATCATTTAGGAAAGAGGGACAAACTCCCTCACTTGGCTCCTCTTCCTCCCCCTCGCCCTCCCCTACGAAGCCCACAGCTTCACCCCCAAAATCCAGCTCCTCTACCCTTCCACTCGATCATTCTTTATGATGGAGGAAAGCCACACCTCTCTTTTCTGCTGCCACACGTTCCCAGGACACATTTGTGCTTCTCACACCACAAAGGACATCCGTTCAGAAGGGGGAACGGTTGATTCAGAGCAATGTCTGAGGTCAGAGAGACGCATTCAAATTCTGCCTCTTCCTTCCTCTGGCCTCAAGAATGTCCCTGTCACCCTGAGCCTCTCCCCCCAGGGCAGTAAAGAGGAGAAACGATACTCATCACACTTGGGAGCCACTCTGACAACGCTTATGTCCCCGGGAAGAGGCTAGATGGACCTGCGTGAGCTCCCTGTTGTGCTGTGTTCTCTGCCTGAACCACGTTTTTCCTCTGTGTGTGTTTCAGCAAAACATCAGAAACGACTGTTAAAGGGCCAGAGGAAACGAGCCTCAGACGCCTGGAGTGTGGCGCGTTTCCGTCCTCCCAACTCTCACCCCACCAGCAACCCTGTGGCGGCCTAGGTGTGAACATGTTTCTCCCCTCCTAGCCTGAAGCCATGTCCTTACCTGGACCCAGCTCATCAACTCTTAAGCCAAATGTCCACCCCTTTGCTTGGCTCCTTTCAATAAAAACAGTGCAGTTGCCATCAAGGGAAAGCTACTTCTGCTGTGATAGGAGAGGACTGGGGCTAAGGATCAGGGAGGGTGCCTTCTCTGTGGTTGAAACAATGAAAATAAAAAATGGACACACCGTGGTAACAAAGGTAAGCTGGATCCAACGACACAAACTTCTCTACGCAGGGAATGGGACAGGTGTACGTGTTCCTGAAGGGTTTTCTCCAAACCATCACCCTGCAATGCTACCCTGAGCTTGTATTTCCCTGCGCAGGACCTAAGTTATTTTCTCTCTGATAAAAAGCCATGATACCAACCTCAATGAGTTTTCACTTTAATAGAGACACAGTTGTATTACCAATTACATAACCGTATCTGAGGGCTGACAATTAAGTTCAAGAATTCTTCCTAGAACAAGTGCTACATGCCTCCCTGTTAAATACTACTGCAGTCACAGTCACCTTGGCAAAGGGACTGCAGACCCTAGTTTACACCCCTCCCCCTTTTCTGCATCTTTTCTCTTCCCAGATCAGAAACTCCATACTGCATACGCACCTACCCTTCAAAGAAATTACATTCTCGGTGTTTTTTGTTGTTTGTTTGCTTGTTTTTTGAGATAGAGTCTGGCTGTGGCATGTGCTGTGGCATGAGCCTCACAGCAAGCTCAAATTCCTGAGCTCAAGCGATCCTCCTGCCTCAGCCTCACAAGTAGCTGGGACTATAGCTACGTGCCACAACACCTGGATAATTTTTCTATTTTTAATATAGACGGGGTCTTTTCTTGCTCAGGCTGGTCTCAAACTCCTGACCCCAAGTGATCCTCTTGTCTCAGTCTCCCAGAGTGCTAGGAGTATAGGCGTGAGCCACCCCACCTGGCCTCCTTCACATTTCTCACCCAAGAACAGCATATGCCCCTTTGTGGCTAGCTTGTAAGGTAAGATGAAGACATGGCACAAGTGTCATTAATACAAGCCCCTGTCACCCAAGCAGTGAGCTTCACAGATCCACTTGGAAGTTCTGGTCCAGCAGTACAGTGTTGGGAGCACAGTCTAGCCATTCTCTTGGTTTCTGGTACCTGGTCCTGCTGTGAGCACCACAATTGAAAAGCTGCAGAGGCAGAGATATCCGCTCAGTCCCCAGACTGTCCCAGGGGATGAGGATCTCCAGTCTACACCCCACAGATGGGTCATTGATGGTTTCTTGGCACAATAAAGGTAGCACACCCAAGGGTGAAAGAGTGTGTCTCAAACACCTGGGCTTTCGTCATACTATCTTCTTTTTCTATCTTTTTTTTTTTTTTTTCTTTTTTTGACACAGAGTCTCACTATGTCACCCTCAGTAGAGTGCTGTGGCATCACAGCTCACAACAACCTCAAACTCTTGGGCTTAAATGATTCTTTTGCCTCAGGCTCCCAAGTAGCTGGGATTACAGGAGGCCACCACAATGTCTGGCTATTTTTTTGTTGTTGCAGTTATCATTGTTGTTTGGCAGGTCCGGGTTGGGTTTGAACCCACCAACTCCAGTGTGTGTAGCTGGCGCCCCAGCCACTGAGCTACAGGTGATGAGCCAGGTCATACCATCTTCTTTTCTTCATATTCTCCCGCTTCCAAGTAAATTGGATCCCTTCAAAGAATGATCTAAGGCGCCTTCTTATCAACAAAGTCCTCCCACCTCAACACAGTCCTGAATTCCCCCCTGAATTCCCATTATCTTCTGGTCTAGAGATTCTTTACCAGGAAGTTTTGGGAGAGGCAGCCTGTTCCCCTCAGGATATGGAAAGCAGAGAAGTCAGTGTGGAGAGACCAACACAGAGCTGGAGCTAAAAGCACAGACTCAGGCATCAAGGGCTCTTGATCCCTAACCCCTGCTGTGTTAGCTCCAGCAAGTTACTCAACCTGTCTAATCTTGGTTTCCTCATTTGTAAAATTGAGAAAATAATAGCTACTGCAGGCAGTTGTTGTAAAGATCAAATGAGATCATGCTTGAAACCACCCATCACAGTTCCTGGCCCTTAGGAAACAGTGAATGTTGGCCATTCTCATAATTAGAGCTGCAATTAGCCCTCTTCCCCATCCTTTTCAGGTGTTTAATGGGACCTGTGCATAATGGATGTCTCTGATGGGAACATGTGGCCCATGAGAACCCTGTGGAGTCAGAACAAAGAACCATTGCACTTGCCAATTCGGCCCCACCTCATACATGTGAGTACATACACCTGCCACCCAAACTAGACTGAAAATCTCTTGAAGAAATGCCATATTCCTTTTGTGTCCTCCACAATGTCTATAGACCCCAGGTAGATAAGTGCTTCCTGATGAACTGTTGGCAGTTGTATGTTGGAAAGTAAATAACATGAACAGTAGCCTACCATCATTAGAAAGCAGGGGGCATCGTGGAAATTTATTCACTGCCTACTCCACTCATTCATTCAGTGAAAAATAGCTCCCTGCTTATAAATCAGAACTCCTCATTATTAAGATTTATGTTCCCTATGCACCTCCAGGCAGTTTGACTTTGCTCACTCTTTAGGAAATGCTCATATTATACGAAATAATTATTTTCGAAGCCTGAAGGACACCATAAGATTTTGGGGTAATAAAAAAGTAGGAAAAACAGGACAGAGGTAAAGACACAAGTGTGACTTTTGTTTCTATTGTTCTTTCCAATGAAGGGCTTGTAACTGACACAATATCGAAGCCATGGATGGTGACCTTACTTTTCATGCAACTACTTTTCTGCCTATTTACATTCAACAGTTATTGAACATTCACCATGGACCAGGTCCTATATTGAATTCTGAAGCTATAACAATGAAGAAGACAGATAAGGGCCCCCTCCTCCTGAAGTCTGCAGTCTGATGGCCTTTCTGTGTGCAGGTCTTTGAGTCCTTCAAAGATGTGGTCCACTAATCTTGGGATTAGCACTTTGAGACATTCTGTGTGGTCATGTTTAGAAAGACAGCTCTCCGAAGATAAACTCCGTGCCAGGTCCTTGGTTTAGTGCCCTTAACATGCCACATGCAGAGTCATCCCCTGCAGTATGGAGTTTCCAATCTGGGAAGAGAAAGGACGCAAAAGAGGGGGATGGGATGTGAACAAAGGTCTGTGTGTCCACAATGAGACGTATACCAGACAGTGGAGGTAAAGTGAAAGAAATGTCAAAATGAATACACCTTTTGGAGGTGAACCAAAATCTCTTCTGCCCTGAACCAGGCACAGAGCTAGCAACACACAGGGGAAAGAAAGTGGACTCCAATTATGCAATTACTCATCACAGCTGGGAAATGTTCTACAAAGAAGTATGGGCAGGCTCTGCCACATACACCAGAGCTCGTGGTTCGAATCCAGCCAGAGCTGCCAAACAACAATGTCAACTACAACCAAAAAATAGCCGGGCGTTGTGGTGGTTGCCTGTAGTCCCAGCTACTTGGGAGGTTGAGGCAAAAGAATCACTTAAGCCCAAGAGTTTGAGTTTGCTATGAGCTGTGACGCCACAGCACTCTACTGAGGGTGACAAAGTGAGACTCTGTCTCAAAAAAAAAAAAAGTATGGGTGGTACAAAGGTATCTAACAGGGACCTATCCTGTCCTGAAAGGATTGCTACATTCTCGGCAAGTAACCTAAACATGAAAGATGAAGTAAAGTGAACATGGTGATAGAAACGGGCATGGGATGGGTGAGGAAAAGTCCGGGATTCTGCCTTAGCAACTGGGAACACAGTGGTGCCATTTATGAGATGTGGAATCCTAAAGACAGAGAAAGTTTAGAGGAACTGATAATAAATTCAGCCTGGGATGTGCTGAGCCGTGAGATGCCTAAAGGACACCCAAGTAGCCAGAGTGATCATTTAAATTGTTCCTCACTTAGAACCTTCTAGTGGCTTCCTAATGCCTTTAGAATAGAACCCAAGCTTTGGGGGTGTGGCCCTTGCCAACCTCATCTCATATTTCTCTTCTCACTTACTGCCCCAAACCACAGTAACCTTCTCTCTCTAGCACACCATACCTGTTCCTCCTTGTCTACACAGTCCTACCCCCAGCATTTGCACAAATGATTCTTATTCATGTTTAAGCTTAACTGTTCTCTCCTCAGAAATTTTTCCTAACTTCAGAACTTATTCATAACCCATCCCCCTGTTTTCTTTTCTTCTGATGCCTTTTTGCTGTCAGAAATTATCAAGTACACTCATCTTTTTCATGTTTGTCTCCTTACCCTAATTTCACCCAAAGGGTGAGGAGCACATGGGTGGGGAGCAACTTCGTCTTGTTCAATGCTGTATTATCAGCACCAATGGTAGGCTACTACAAGCTGTATTTAAAACACAGCTTGGCATGTAACAGAAGTTCCACACCCACTGAATGCGTGTATGAAACATCAAGAAACCACTTATATATCTACATGGATTTGCAAATAAGATAAAAGGCCTGAACTACAGGTAACTATTTGGGAGTTCTCAGTGTACTGATAACTACTGAAAGCATGGAAGTAGATGAAACATTCTAGGGAGAAAGATTAAAGGGGGTAAAGAGCCCTGAAAGTCATCAAACAGGGCAGGCAGGCTCCTAAAGGAACCCAGGAAGGAAGATCTGAAGAAGGAGGTAGGAGAACTAAGTGAGATCACAGAAGGCAAGGAGAGGGGGTTGGAGGACAAGGGCAGCGCTCCACATGCCCAATAACCCACCGCCCCCCTCTGGAGCAGGGTCAGTCAGTGCACCTTCCGAGAACGAGGGGAGCCCGCTCCTGCCCACTGGTGAGGACTGGGTTATACAATCAGCCCGGCTGGGGCATGATCACTGCAAGTATTTTACAATTGCCTGGAATTGAAAACAATATAAATAACCACCGATAGCTATGCATGCGCTGACCTAGAAAGGCGTCCAAGATACGCTACCGAGAGAGGAAGATACAGGTGACGCAGGGGGGTGAGCCGGCGCGAGCCTGTTTATGTTTAAGGGCGGCCGCAGACAGAGAAGGCTCCCTCCAGCGGCCAATTTGTAATCGCACATACTCCGCCAGCCGTTCCTTGGGGAAACATCGCCGACTTGTGGCCAGAGCGCTGTCACTGCACCGCGTGCCTCTTGATTGTAGGTGGATTGGCAGGCGGAGGCTGGCGCGGGGTAACACGTGTTTCGTAAGAGAGAATGGTGCTCTGTCCGCAAATTCCCAAAGGACAGTTTCGTTTATCCCATAAGAAAAGAGCTGAACTCCTGCAATCCCAGCTCTCTGGGAGGCCCAGGCGGTGGACTGCTTGAGCTCAGGAGTTCTAGACCAGCCTGAACAAAAAATAGCCGGGCGTTGTGGTGGGCACCTGTAGCCTGAGCTACTTGGGAGGCTGAAGCAAGAGAATCACTTGATCCCTGGAGTTTGATGTTACTGTGCGATAGCAATCTACTGAGGGCAATACAGTGAGACTCTGTCCCCTCGCTCCCCCCCCCCAAAAAAAAGAAAAGAGCTGAGATTCAAATCCTGTTATCAGCATACTGCCTCCTCAGCCTTATTGCTAGCCACAGCACAAACGTGATTGAATCACAGCTCTCTAAACCGAGGGAGGGAGGTCAGAAGGGAGACCTACTGCATGAAATGCCTGCGTGGGCCTCCCAACAGTCCAGCCCCGTGCCCTGTTACTGGACAGACTGGTGGGTACTAGAACTCCTAAGTAAGTTCAGGGACCTCAGATTTCAAAAGTATGTGTCCCATTTCTTTTTTGAAAGCTCCAGAAGGCAGCAAGCCCAAGCGACTTTTGCACACCCTAGAGTCTCACAGATTCCCACTGTGCCCTGTGGGACCAGCCAAAAGCCTTTTTTCCTCATGAAGCCAAGAGTGGTGAGGATGGGAAGTTCCTAGCCAGCAGCCCCGGGTATAGTAGAGGGAGGAGGCTGAAGACGCAGACAAGAGGATGAAACAGATGCCCCCTGCCTGGAGTGGGCAAAGACCAGGCAGAACTCAGACTGTTCAGAGAGGGTGAGGCTTTAAATGAGATGAACGTTATAAAGGCAGCCTGCCTATGGCCCCGAAAGGACCTTCAGAAAATGTTAGTTGCTTCCTTCTTTTCTTCTTCTTTCCTGCTTCCCTCCAACCCCCTTCCTCTGTATCTCACACATGCCTCCTTAATTTCTGGCCCAGACCCTCCCTGTGGGGCCTCTCCTCCTCTGGTCCCACCTCCTCTTCCTGACCCTGGCAGGCCCGCTCCACCCCAGGTCTTCCCCTTCCGGAACACCCAGAGCTGCTGTGGTTAGAATCACCTCCTCAGGGTTCTAGTCAACCTCTGCGTTTAAATGGCCAATATCAATCATACAAGTGAATCTCCCCTCCCTTTCAAATCTCACTAAACTATTAAAAAGTTTATTAACCACAAGGACAGAGAGAATGGAAGAGAAGACAGTAGCAGATAAAAGAGGTCACTCTGCAAGATAAAAAGCACGTGGCAACCTCACACAAGTTACAGTCTACTTGGGAGATTAATCAATTTGTCATGGAGAACCCCTGAAGACTCAGTGCTTAGAAGCATAGGAATCATCGAAAGTGGGAAGACAGGGTTCAGCGCCCATAGCTCAGTGGGTAGGGCACTGGCCACATATCCACTGGGCTAGCGGGTTCGAACCTGCCTGGGCCTGCCAAACAATAATGACGGTTGCAACCAAAAAACAGCCGGGTATTGTGGCAGGTGCCTGTAGTCCCAGCTACTTGAGAGGCTAAGGCAAGAGAATCACTTGAGCCCAAGAGTTTGAGGTTGCTGTGAGCTGTGACAGCACAGCACTCTACCGAGGGTGACCTAATGAGACTCCATCTAAAGAAAAAGAGTTTAAAAAAAAGAAGAAGAAGAAGAAGAAGATACTTACTGTGCTTTGAATTTCTTTTGAAAATAATTTATGATCTTTAAAATTTTTCACAGCACACCTAAGATCCTCTCACGGCACACTGAAAATCACTGGTCTAGAGGAAGCACACGGTGTGGTTGGAATTATTTCCTATATGTAGGGTAGAGCCTCTTAGAGGTTCTGTGAGCTTCTTAATATTCTCTAATAAATCTTTTTTCAACTTAATGTAACCAGATGGGTTTTGTTGTTTGCAACCAGAAACTTTGATATAATTGGTCTTGTTACAAAAGCTGGTTAACTTCCTTACAGGCAGTTTGGTCTTTGAGAGCTTTCATATTCCCCTAAGCACCTGGCTGGCATGGACCATATAGTCTATTCCATCTCAAATTGTGCCCGATGGGCTTAGGAGAAGCATAAGAGTGTGGCACTGCAGAGCCAACACTGTGCCAGGCCCCCTACCAGGCTTAGGGATACACAGAGAACAAAACAGGCCAACAGCAAATACCCCCCAGGTGAGGGTAACCAAGCTTTATTCCAATGAGGTAACAAAGCTTCTGGATGGTTGTCTATGTGCTCTCTTCAGTTTTCCCAAAATGGGTGCCAAATAAGGTGCCTTATTGTCCCTAGAACCAGAACTGAGGGTCCTGCCATCTTGAGACTTGCCTAATTCCTGTAAGCACTGTGTGGTTCACTTCGTTTCTTCAAGGCCTTACATTTTGGAAGCTCTGTTTACCTGCTGTTTCCTTTCTAAATTTGGCAATTTGTGGGCTACATACATAACACTCATGGAGTTATTCTAAGGGGGAACACTGATGATTGGAATCCTGTCTATAATGGTTAATTTTATATGTCGACTGACTGGACCACAGGGTGTCCACATTAAACATTATTTCTGGGTGTGTCCGTGAAGATGTTTGCATTAGCAACACATTAGCTTTGAAATCAGTGGACTGAGTAAAGCAGATTGCCCTCCCCCAGGTGGGTGGGCAGAGGAAGGGGGAATTTGCTCTCTCTGCTCAGCTGCTTTGGCCAAGATTTCTGTCTTCTCTTGCCTTTGACTGGGCATTACATCATCAGCCTACATCTCTCAGAACTGCAGCACCAGCTCTCTGAGGTCTTCAGCTTGCAGACACCAGATCATGGGACTTCTCAGCCTCTATAATCTTGTCAGCCAATTTCTTCTAACAAATCATATTTATATAGATATTTACAGTCAGCCCTTTGTATCAATGGATTCACCATCATGGATTCAACCAAAGTGCAATAGATAGATATCTCAGAATAGGATATATATTAGATATATATCTCAATTCATTGCCCATTAATTCAGCCATAGACTCCACTTAAACCGGTGGCTCCCCAAAATGATTTTTGAAACAACAGTTATAGGAAGTATTTTAGCAACAATTCTCATATTCCTTGGTAATCATTACTAGGAGGAGAGTCATCATTCATTCGTTCTTCAGCAAGAGAACTTACTTCCTGACCCTCCGCTACTTTGCAACATGTATCATTTGATCTAAAAACTTCACTTTTATGGATTTCTCGTAGAGAATGAATCAAAAATACAAATACAGACTTATGCATAAAGATCTTCCTTGAACCTTTATTTCTAATAATACTATGTGGAAAGCATTCTGTAGTATGGAAATGTTCACAAATAATGCCAAGTGAAAAAGTAAGAAACACGGCAACATTTCAAGCAATGAGTGTGTGCCAGGCCCTGTGCCACACGGGGGGTAAAGCAGCAAATACAACCTCTGAGGCGGTGCCCCCCTTGGGCTGTCACTATTTCTACAGCCACAGCCCCCAAATAGGCAGCAACACAACCCTCTGCTGGGAACGTGAGTTCCTAACCCCTCTATTGATCAAATAGGCACCAACACAACCCTCTGCCAGGAACATGAGTTCCTAACCCCTCTATTGATGTCCAGTTTGCATTTTCTTTCATGGCAACTGTCATGCTCACTGACCAGTTCACAAAGATCCAGATTACCCAAGTTTCAACAGCTCCTAAAAGCTATGGTCCCTGACTTCTGGGAAAGTGGGGGTATTACCGTATATACTCGAGTATAAGCCGAGGTTTTTCCGGCACAAAATTTGTGCCGAAAAACCCGAACTCAGCACAAATTTTGTGCCGAAAAAACTCGGCTTATACTCGAGTACATACGGTAGTTAGTTTGTTTTAGTTTCCGAACTATTTGTTCTTCACAAAAACCTTCTGAGAATCGGGCACTGTGCTGAGCCTTATGGTACAAATAGACCTTCCAAAGCCCCTGCCCCATCAGATGTTTAGGGCTCAGTCTGTAGACAGACAAGCCTTCCAATGGCTGTCATTGGAGAATCTCTTTGGAAAACATGTAGAAAGGGCTATGCGGGGAGAAGCCTAGAGGGACACATCTTTTAGAATAGCTGCCACTTCCTCAAGAACTGCTATCGGATTACACCTTACAAGGGTATATGTGAAAATTAGTAAATGTAGAATGTAAATGTCTTTTTTTTTAATTATTTATTTTTATTGTTAAATCATAGTTGTGTGCATTAGTGCAATCAAGGAGTACAATGTGCTGGTTTCATATACAATCTGAAATATTCTCATCAAACTGTTCAACGTAGCTTTCATGGCATTTTCTTAGTTACTGTATGTAGGCATTTGTATTCTGCATTTAGTAAGTTTCGCCTGTACCCATTCTAAGATGCACCGTAGGTGTGGCCCCACCCATTAGCCTCCCTCCACCATAACCTCCCCCCTCCCTTCCCCTTCCTTGGCCCTTAGAATGTAAATGTCTTAACACAGTAACTAAGAAAATGCCAGGAAGACTATGTTAACCAGTGTGATGAAAATGTGTCAAACGGTCTATAAAACCAGTGTATGGTGCCCCATGATTGCATTAATATACACAGCTATGATTTAATAATTAAAAAAAAGAACTGCTATCAGTGCTGCAAAATTACATCTGAGAGTTCATTTTAATCATACCTTGCCTATTTCGACCCCCCCCAACCTGCCCACGCAGTCGGACTGAATTAAGCCCTCTCACACTCAGCACTTAAGAAACAAAAGAAGCTCATGCATCATTCAGCAGGCACTGGAGTGGAAAGAGGAAAACTAAAAGTGGAACAAATTTCCCAGCCTCTGTTCCCTACTCTGAATAATCAGGAACCTCAGGTTGACCTGCTGAATCAGAAATGCTGGCCCAGCAATCTGTCCTTCACAGCTACAGTTGGACACCCACTGGCTTAGACCATAGTTCTAATGCTCAGTGTCACCCTTCTCATCACGGGGAGAGACTGAGGGTCAGGGCTGGAGAGTAGGAGCCTCATCTGCTAGGATGGGTCAGTGCTGGCAGCTCCAGGTCATGACTGGTGCTCACGCCTTTCATGACATCCCACAGCCCATCCATCAGAGCAGAAGCAACTGCTCGGCAGTGTCTCTCTTTCAAGGCTGAGACAACAGAAGGGAAGATGAGAAACTATGACTTCTGGTGCTTTGTTTCCTGCTAAGATCTCCTAAGACTATTATTGACTCAGCTAATTTATCTTCGGGGGGGGCAGTTGAATCAATCATGATTGATTAAAGTTATGGGTCCTGAAAGTTATGCTTTGGTTTCTGCCACATTTGGAGCCAAAATGTACTCACTATCTGAGAGCTGACCCTCCATGTAAGGATAGGGAATGGAACTATGCCATTAGATTGCCCTATCAGAATGAAATTTTGACTTCTTTGTCTCAAAAAGTGAATTTAGGTACATTATAATTGTACCCAGAGGAACTGAAGTTTCCTTGGTCAAGGCTATGGTACAGCACATTTTTGGCAGAAGAAGGTGTTCTTTCTGTGGTCTTGACCTTAGGCTGAGTTCATCTGTGCCCCCCAGCTTGAGCTGTCAGACAGAGCCCCCAGGAGGCACCCCAGTGATAAGGGGAAAGAAAGCTTAAGTTCAAGGTGGCAGCATAAGCTGGTGAACATGACACTGAAATTCAACTTCATGGAAAAGAGGCAGGAAGCTGTTTCTAGAGTGCCTTTTTTGTAAAATAGTCCAATGTCAAGAGAACCTCTAGCTACCAAAAGTAAAATTCATAAATGATAATGATAGTAGGCTGGGTGTGGCAGCTCCTGCCTATGATCCTAGCACTCTTGGAGGCCAAAGCAGGAGAATTGATTGAGCTCAGGAGTTCGAGACCAGCCTGAGCAAGAACTAGGCCCCATCTCTACTAAAAATAGAAAAATTAGCTGGATGTTGTGGCAGATGCCTGTAATCCCAGCTACTCAGGAGGCTGAGACAGAAGGATTACTTGAATCCCAAAGTTTGAGGTTGCTGTGAGCTAGACTGAACACCGTCCTCTATCCTAGGCAACAAAGTGAGACCCTGTCTCAAAAAAAAGTAAAAAAAAAAACTTTTCTTACAAATTAGAGCAGACTCAACGTCATCCACGTAGCACTCTCAGGCACTCACATTCAGTTTTTGCATTCCTCAGAAGAGAAAAGGGAGGGGTTGTCAACTGCACACCCCTAGTGGGCTGGGGCCTGAGGAAAGGCAATGGAGGTCAAAGGTAGCAGTACAGAAGGGCCTGATGCTCTGATTTCCAGAACTGAAGGAGGCCAGTCCCTCCTCCAGATCCCCTTTAGCACAAGCCCTTCCCTCAGGGAGAAACTTGCATTTATGGAATATGAAAACAAATGCAGACCACCCAAATCCCAGCAAGCAAAGTCTATTTATTCAGAGCTTGCTATTGCAAGGGAGTTGGACACCATCACTTGCATTTGGCAGAGACTGAGGGGAGTAGGAAAGCTGTATAGTGGGGGGAAAGGCTCAGGTATGCCCTGGCTGGAAGCTGCTGGCGTGGGGCAGCTAGAGGGGCTAACTAGAAATGATTAGGGGAAAAGATTTGGCTCTCTCTGGTTGGTCCTAAGTTGGAAGCAAGAACAAAAATTAGCTATTATTTATTAACCAAGTCCTGTTTATTTAGAGCTGAATGCTGCAGAAGAAATGGTTTGGTTTTCTGGACTGGTTGTTGCAGGGGTTGTGCTTCAGAGTTCAATTTTTTTTAAGACAGAGTCTCACTCAGTCGCCCTGGGATTGAGTGCCATAGCGTCACTGTTCACAGCAACCTCAAACTCTTGAGCTCAAGCAATTCTCTTGCCTCATCCTTCTTGAGTAGCTGGGACTACAGGCACGGGCCACAACACTCAGCTACTTTTAGAGATGAGGTCTCACTCTAGCTGGGGCTGGTCTCCAACTCATCAGCTCAGGTAATCTGCCCTCCTCAGCCTCCTAGAGTGCTGGGATTACAAGGGTGAGCCACCACTCCCGGCCCTCAGAGTTCAATTTTTGAATACGGTTTGGACATTGTCCCTTTGTATATTCAGACTCTCAGAGCCACTCAGTCGCTGTGTTGTTAGTATCTAAGGGCACGTGTAGTATGTGCAGAGGGGCAGTGATGCCAGATGACATTTGTTGAACAAAGTTAAAGTCTATCTTTGACATTGTTTTACCAGCCAATAAACAGTTAGGTGGAGTAATAATGAAAATAAAATAATTTTGCTGTGAACTTAAAATGGCTCTTGAAAAATAAAGGCCATGAAAAAAATAAAATAATAAGGCTCCACATAATAAGAGTATGGTGTCCTTCAGTAAATGTCACTTACCCAGTATCGTACAGTTGCCTTTCTAGGTAAACTCCTTCCATCCTCCTTGACTACTGGAAAAACTAAACAGGAATCCAGGGCAGCCCTAGGCAAACGCAGGTATTTGGTCCTGACACCAGAGGTGTCAACTCTTCAGGGAGCACCCAGGTAGAGAGAAGTAAACAAGTCAACAAAAAATAAGGACCCTTGCAAGAGAATTCGGAGCTGAGATCTTGAGGCTCAAAAGGAGGGACTAGGCTAAGGGTGTTCAGATTGTCAGGGCACCCAGGCACAGAGCCAGCCCAATTAGACATGTTTCCAGTTTTTCTGTTCTTAACGAAAGCTTAAGGGGAGAGACAAAGGGAAGATACTTGAATTAACAATTAACAATAAGCAAGCCTGCCAAAATCTCGGCCAAAGGACGGATTTCAGTGTCTGGAGCATTGCTTTTCAATTTGCACTTACAAAACACCTTGCTCCCAGCCTCATAAAGGGGACGAAGGTCATCCCAAGCCACGAGGCAGCTCGCAAAGGTGGAGAAAGCTCTAAGGTAGCTCCGGTTCTGGGCGGCGAAACGCGCCTGCCGGCCCGGGACAGAAACCCCGGGGAGGGACGCGGCAAGTGCGCGGCCGGCGGGCGGGGAGAGTCGCGGTCGCTCCGCGGGGGGCGGCCCCGCCCTCGTGCGCAGGCGCGGAACCGTTGCCAGCCGAGCGGTTGCCGTCAGACGCGCTTCTAGATTGCGCCGGGCGGAGGGGCTGGACCGTGCGGCTTCGGGGGCCCGCCGGGTGGCTCTGGCCAGCCTGAGGCCTCGGCGTTCGCCCCCCGCGGTCTCCTCGGTAAGCCGGCGGCCCTGCAGGAGCAGCCTCCCGGGACACGGGGATGGGGAACGAAACGAACGAAAATGTCCACTTTACCGAAAGCGGGAAGCGCCCTCCTCGGTGCTGGGGGTTCGAGGCGGGAGGGCGTTGACCGGGCCCGGCCCTCAGGTGGTCCCAGGCCTCTCGGCGGCAGTGGGCGCACCGGACAGGTCCCTGGGGAAGCCGAGGCTCCACGTAGAGCCCGGGGAAGGGGCGGGAGCTCTGGCCCCGGCGCCGTTGGCTGGGCGGCGGTGGCCCAGCCTGGAATGGGGTCTGGGCTTCTCCGGAGAAAGGGAGACCCGCTGTCAGCCCAAGAGGGGGCGCAGGCTCCGGGCCAGGGGGCCCCCTAGGCCAGGGCGGAGCGCACCTGGGCGCACTGGGCTTTTTGTGCCTAATGCAAACCGAGCCGCCCCTCCACCAGCCCCCGAATCCCACGGCCTTGAGAAATTTCCTGAGACTGTAAACCCAGCCTGCTGAAAGAGAAACTGGACCTTGTCCCCCGGTGTCTCCAGAGGAGATAATGCCCGTGAGGTTTTCTCGGACCCATTTGGAATGACGTTTTCATCTTGCTGAACGCCAGGGTCCGTTGACATGAGTCTGGTCGTCGTGGTCCACGGTGGCGGAGCCAGCAGCATCTCCAAGGACCGGAAGGAGCGAGTGCGCCAGGGCGTCGGCCAAGCGGCCACGGTGGGTTACAACATCCTCAAGGAGGGCGGGAGCGCAGTAGATGCCGTGGAAGGAGCTGTGGTCACCCTGGAAGATGATCCCGAGTTCAACGCCGGTAGGTAAATTTGTGCTTCAGCTACAGCTAGTAATCAAGAAGTCAGGTCAAGCCCCACACCCACCTCCACCATCCCCGCACCCCCACAACAAATAGAATCTGTCAGTGAATATAATCAGCTTTGTGGTGCAACTAAATATGCTAAAAAGAAGCAATATTTTTCTCTTCCTGCCTGTTGATCGTGTTACTTTAAGAAGGTTTGCATCTGGCTGGGGGCCTGTGGTTCAAGCGGCTGGAGCGCCAGCCACATACACCTGAGCTGGGGGGTTCGAATCCAGCCCGGCCCGCCAAACAACAATGAAGGCTGCAACAAAAAATGGCCGGGCGTTTTGGCGGGCGCCTAGGAGCTACTAGGGAGGTGGAGGCAGGAGAATCGCTTGAGCTCAGGAGTTGGAGGTTGCTGTGAGCTCTACCTGGCACTCTACCCAGGGCAACAAACTAAGCCTCTGTTTCCAAAAAAAAAAAAAAAAAAAAAAAGTTTGCATCCATTTCCCCTTCACCTACATCTTAGAATTCCAGTACCAACAAGGAAATTGGAAGTAGACTACTTTGCATATAACAAACCATATTGGTTTTATATTTCAAAAAATGTATACTCCTGTGTAACCACTGCCACAATCAAGATTTAAAACATTTCCAAGTGAGGCATGGTTGGCTCGTGTTTGTAATCTTAGCACTTTGGGAGGCCCAAGCAGGATGATTACTTGAGGTCAGGAGTTTGAGACCAACACAGCAAGACCCCAGTCTCTACCAAAAAAAAAAAAAAAAAAAAAAAAAATTGTTAGCCAGCATGCTGGTGCACACCTGTAGTCCCAGCTACTTGGTAGGCTGAGGCAGGAGCATCACTTAAGCTGAGGAGTTTGAGGTCACAGTGAGCTCTGATCACACCACTGCACTCTAGAGCAGGCAACAGAGCAAAACTCCACTTCAGAAAATAAATGAAATTTTAAAAAGTAAACATCTCTATCATTCCCTATGATATTTATGATATAATAAGAAATATATCTTTTGTCTGTGCCCCCATTCCAAGCACCTTGTAATTTCCTGACCAATAGAGGTGGTATTTCAATCTTTTGTTCTAATATTTGGTCTTTCACTCTAGCATCTTGCTCAAAGTTCCTATACCCACGGAACTTCCTGGGTGATAGCATCATTTGTGCAAATGAGTTGATTCTTGCATGGGGTCTCCACAGAGACGAAGCCATAATTACAAGTTCAGAACTTTCAGTCCACTCCCCAAACTCCAGGATTAGAAGAGTTTGAGTTAATAATCGGTAATGCCTCAGATAAGGCCATGCATAAAATTCTCTGAACTTTGGGGTTCAGAGAGCTTTCAGGTTGGTAAACACATCCATGTATCAAGACAGTAGCATACTACCAACTCCAGGGGGACAGAAGCTTCTGTGCCCAGAACCCTTCCACATTCCATCTTATGTATTTCTTCATCTTTATCTTTTATCATATCCTTTATTTGATAGTCAACTGGTAAACATGCTTCCCTGTTTATCCTGTGAGCCACTCTAGCAAGTTAATGAAACCTGAGAAAGGGTTTGTGGTCATCTCTTATCTGTAGCCAAATCAGGCAGAATTTGCAGGCAACTTAGTACTTGTGATTGGCATCTGAAGTGGGAGGCAGTCTGGTGGGGCTGAGACACTAACTCCAGAGAGGTAGTGTCAGAATTAAATTGAACTGGGAGACACCCAGTTGGTGTCTGCAGGAGAATTGATGTGTAGGAAAAAAGCCCACACATCTGGTGTTAGAAGTGACGTATTGAGAGTGAATGTGAGTATAGAGAGGGACAGCAGCTTTTCCATGTTCACTCCCAAAAGTTCCTTCATGCCACTTTGCAGTTAATCCCCCCCAACTTAATCCCCAAGCACCTGGTATCCACTGATCTGCTTCTGTCACCATAGATTAATTTGCATTTTCCAGAATTTCACATAAATGCATTCATGCAGAATGTATTCTTTTGTGTTTGGCTTCTTTCACTTCAAGTCTCCCCTTTCTTTAGAATTATACTTGTAGTTAATATGAGCACCTACATATCTATCAGGCAATAGTCTAAGAAATTTGCTTGATTAGCTCATATAATCCACGATATAGTCCTGAGAGGTAGATCATTATTATGCTAGTATCTAAATGAGAAAACTAAGGCAAAGAAGATCTTTGCTAGAAGACATTCATTTCCCCTTTGTTTTAAATAGAAAGCCTAAGATCTAAGGATTAAAATACTTCTTAGAATTTATACCACCCACCCAACATCTGTCAGAGAAAAGAATTTCAGCAAATTTTAACCAATGAATCTTAACATATTTACTGAGTTAGGATTGTTCTGTCTCCTTGACTCTGCTAAGTACTCTTTAACGCTTACAAAAAAATCCGTAAGTCTGCCTGAGAATGAGACATGACTGTATGCTTTATGGCTACATTTGTTGGGCCAGAATTTACAAGATAGGAAAAGACTGCCAGCTGAGGAAGCAGCCAGCTAGTTCTTGTTTCTTGGCTCTGTACCAGAGGCCTTCTTCCCTCTAAATTTCCAAGATGTCTGCTATTCAGCACACTGAGTGAGAAAAGAATAGAGCTAAACAAAAGGAAATCCCCACTAGCTGCCCTTTACCCCAAATAGCCGTCTCTTCCTTCCCCTCCCACCTTTCTTCCCAGGCACAGAGCAGAGGACAAGCATTGGGCTGGGGGAGCCCTGGAGATCCTTAACTCTGAAAGGCTTGAGACACCACCTTCCCCCACATTAGCTGGCCCTTTGATTCTCTGAGCAGGAGGCTTAACTGTGAACAAATCAGATTTTAAAAGTTAGGGATTTGTGCTGTTAAATTAAAAAAAAAGGATCTCAGAAATTTTGGGGGTAGGGAGGTAGGACTTTTAATAGTGTACTGTCTATCCTGGCTCTGTTTTTCCATTTTCTTTTCCTAGTTAAAGGCAGTACAAGTAAACAGTATTCCCAGCAGTCTCTGCTATAACTATGGGAACTTCATACAAATAGCTCACTCCCAGTAGTTATTGAGTTTGGTGGCAACAATTAGCATTCATGACAGAGATTATCTGAGTATAAAAACATTATGGTTACAGTCTATTCATGTTTCAATATGGATTTCACTTATTATTTATGGTTTGTTCCATAATACCTAGTTTATTAAAAACTAGTTTGGTAGATACCAACACTATAAAAATTGAACTTTTTTTTTTTTTTTTTGAGATAGAGTCTTACTTTGTCACCCTTGGTAGAGTATCCTGGCATCATGGTTCACAGCAATCTCAAATTATGTATGATACAAGATCTATATCAGGGTTCAGTTTTTTGTGTAATTGCTCTAGTACCAGTTATTGAAAAGATCTTAGGAAAAACAAGTTGTTTTTCTTTTGTACATTCACTTCTGGTCTCCCAATATATGGGAGTATTTTCCATACCAACCACTTTCTTCACTCTCTGATCACCAGTTATGACACTGACCACCTGGAGTGAGTGCAGAGCCCACAGGTTAAGGGCTCAAAAGACTGACCCCAACTCCAGATGCTGATGACAAGTTGTGGCTCTCCAGGTTACTCACACTTCAGTCCAGCATGTTCGCAAAGTGGGGATCCCCATGACCTCCTCCTTGGGTTTGATAATTTGTTCCAGGGGATCACAAAACTCATTATAAAGGATGTGATAAAGGATGTAGAGGACCAGCCAGATAAAGACATGCATAGGATGAGATGAGGTCAGTTCAGTTCTGACACTGGCTTCCAGAGTCAGATCCCACAGGGTTAGGGCCCACGTCCACAAAACAACTCCCCTCTTGTGATGCCAATTGTAAGTAGTAGATAGTCACATAGACTTAAAATCAACCAGCTATAATTTGGGGTTCCCACAACCCCTTCTTGGGCCGAAATTATTTGGTAGGACAGCTCACAGAACTCAGAGAAACACATTTACTGTCTGTGGTATTAATAATGGAATAATAAAGGATACAGATGAACACCAGATGGAGAGACATAGGGAAGGAGAATAGAGCTTCCATGCTCCATCCCAGGCACACCACCCTCCTGGCACTTCCACATATTCAGCAATACTGTCTTTATGGGCTTTTATGAAAGCTTTGTTACATAGGCCTGATTGATTAAATCATTGGCCATTGGTTATCAACTCAACTTTCAGCCTCTCCCCATCCCCAGAAATCAGGGAAAAGGACTGAAAGTTCCAACTCTCTCTAATCTCAGGACTCATTCCCTGATAACCAAACACCCCACACACACACACAAGTCACTAACCGTCAGTTATCTGATTAGCATACAAAAATACACTTCACTGTGAAGATTCTAAGTGTTTTAGTAACCGTGTGTCAGAAAACAGGAAGACCAATTGCAATTGGCCTTTTGTACTCGGGAACTGGGGTGGAAAATTTGGGAGCAAAAATATTCCACAAAGGTCCAAAATGTAAAACTTGAATTTGTCTCACACACGTGAGGCAATGTGGGCATTGGGTATTAGGTATCAGAAGTAACTGATAGATGATTGAAAATTTGGGAGGATGTGCATAGGTTATGGGCAAATACAACACCATTTGGTACAGGGACTTGAGTATCTGCAAATTTTGATCCTGGAAAATTTGGGGGTGGGGGGGAAATCCTGGAACCCACTCCAACTATTAGTGGTTTTTAAAAATATCTTTCTGTCTCGGTGCTTGTATCTCAGTGGCTAGGGTGCCGGCCATATACACCAGAGCTGGTAGATTCAAACCCGGACCAGTCCTATTAAACAACAATAACAACTACAACAACAGCAAAAAAAAAATAGCCAGGAGTTGTGGCAGGTGCCTGTAGTCCCAGCTACTTGGGAGGCTGAGGCAAGAGAATCACTTAAGCCCAAGAGTTAGAGGTTGCTGTGAGCTGTGACACCATGACACTCTACAGAGGGCACATAGTGAGACTCTGTCTCAAAAAAAATAAAAATATCTTTCTGCTATGATTAAAAGACATATCTATGATTCTCATTCTTTTAAACTTTTAAGGTTCGGTTGGCTGAATATGAGATTCTCAGTATCTTGGCAAATACTCCAGGTGCCTTGAAAAGCACGTACATTCTGCTGTTAGATGGAGAGTTCTATCTGCAAGATCAATTCAATTGATAATATTGTTCAGATCTCCCTACTTTCTATGTTTTTTGATGACTAAGAGGGGAATATTGAAGTCTTTAATTGTAATTTTGGATTTGTCCTTACCTCCTTTCAGTTTCATCAGTTTTTGCTTCATTTATTTTGGGACTCTGTTGTTAGGTACATGGATTGTTGAGGTCTTGGTAAATTGACCCCTTTATGGTTATTTAATGTTTTTGTATATACTTTGCCTAATTTTAGTTTAGCTGCTCCATCTTTCATTTAATTCATTTTAGCATGGTATGTCTTTTTTCATTCTTTTATTTTTAACCTATTTGTGTTTTGGTTTTCTTTTCTGAGACAGGGTCTTAAGCTGTCACCCTGAGTAGAGTGCTGTGACATCACAACTCACAGAAACCTCAAACTCTTGGGCTTAAGCGATTCTCTTACCTCAGCCTCCCAAGTAGCTAGGACTACAGGCATCCTGTACAACACCCAGCAATTTTTTGTTGTTGTTGCAGTTGTCATTGTTGTTTTAGCTGGCTCAGGCCGGGTTCAAACCCGCCAGCCTTGGTGTATGTGGCTGGCACCCTACCCACTGAGCTATGGGTGCCACACCTATTTGTGTTTTTATATTTGTGTTTTATATTTTATATTTTATAAAATCAATTTCTTATAGCAGCAAATAGTGTATTTTACATTTTTATTAAATTTGAAAATCCCTGCTTTTTATTTGGGGTGTTTAAATTATTTACATTTAATGTGATTGTTGATATGGTTGGGTATAATTTGTTGTTTGTTTTCTATTTGTTCCATCTGTTCTTTGTTTTCTTTTTCTTCTTTTTCTGTCTTCTTTGGAATAATTGAATAGTGTTTATGATTCCATCTTATCTCTTTATTGGCCTAATAGCTAGACTTTTTTTAATCATTTGTCTTAGGGTTTATACTATAGTATGCATCTTCACCTTGTGACAGTCTACCTTCAAGTAATATTACAGTTGGCCCTCTGTATCCGTAGGGAATTGGTTTCAGTACTCCCATGGATACCAAAATGGACAGATACTCAAGTCCCTTATAGGAAATGGCACAGTTCAGCCAGCCCTTGTTATCTGAGGCTTACAATCTGTGGTTGGGTGAATCCGTGTATAAAACTTTTATGGATGTGGAGGGCCGACTTTCTATCACTCAAGACATAGTGTAAGAACCTTACAATAGCATACTTCTGTTTCCTCTGTCCTAGCCTTCATACTGTTGTTGTCATGTATTTTATTTACTTATATGTATGTTGTAGATTGCACAATACATTGTTACTATTTTTCTTTTAAACCAATTTTAAAGACACTATAAAAATAAAGGAGGCCTGTGGTTCACGCCTGTTATCCTAGCACTCTGGGAGGCTGAGGCGGATGGATTGCCTGAGCTCACAGATGCAACACCAGACTGGGTAAGAGCAAGACCCTACCTCTTAAAATAGCCAGGTGTTGTGACAGATGCCTGTAGTCCCAGCTGCTCAGGAGACTGAAGCAAGAGAATTGCTTGAGCCTAAGAGTTTGAGGTTGCTGTGAGCTATCACCACGGCACCCCACTGAGGGCGACAAAGTGAGACTCTGTCTCAAAAAAATAAAAAATAAATAAAAATAAAGGAAAAAGTATATTTACATTAAATACCATTTCCAGGGTTCTTCATTTTTTTGTGTGAATCATGTCATCTGCTATTAATGTTCCTTCAGCCTGAAGGACTTCTTTTAATATTTCTTGTACATCTGTTATAGGTAAATTCTTTTAGCTTTTGTATACCTGAAAAAGTCTTGGTTTTTATTTTTTGAAAGATGCTTTCACAAGTTATGGAATTCTAACTTGACAGGTTTTTTTGTTTCCTTGTAGTGCTATAAATATGTTGGTGTACCGTTCCAGCTTACATTCTTTCTGATAAGAAGTCTGCTATCGTTCTAATTTTTTTCCTCTCTGCTTTTAAGATTTTCTCATTGGCAATAAGCTGTTTGATTATGATGTGCCTGGATGTGATCTTCATGTGTCCTTTCCTTGGACTTCCTTGAGTTCTTGGATCTGCGCATTTATAGTCTTCATCAAACTTGTAAAATGTTTTATCTATTCTTTTCCTTTTCTTTTTTTTTTTTTTTTTTAATTCCATCTGGGTTACTTTTTTTTTATTTTTATTGTTTTGCAGTTTTTGTCCAGGGCCAGGGTCTGAACCCGCCACCTCTGGCATATGGGGCCGGCGCCCTACCCCTTTGAGCCACAGGTGCCGCCCTTTTTTTTTTTTTTTGAGACAGAGTCTTACTCTGTAGCCCGTGGTAGAGTGCTGTCGTGTCACAGCTCACAGCAACCTCAAACTCTTGGGCTTAAGAGATTCTCTTGCCTCAGCCTCACAAGTAGCTGAGACTACAGGTGCCCACCACAACGCCCGGCTATTTTTTTGTTGTTGCAGTTATCATTGTTGTTTTTTAGCTGGCCCAGGCCCGGTTTGAACTACCAGCCTCTGTGTATGTGGCCGGCGTCCTACCCACTGAGCTATGGGCACTGCCCTATCCATTTACTTCAGTTTTTTTTTTTTTCCACTCCTTCTTCTGTGTTTCATTTGGGATATTTACTGTTCCTATGTCAAGTCTATTAATCTTTTATGCTGCAGTGTCTAATCTGGTGTTAAGCCCATTCAGTGTATCCCTTTCATACTTCTTTTTAAATCTCTAGTTCTGTTAGGTCCTTTTTATCCTTTTTTATCTTTTATTACCTCCATGTTCCCATATACATGAATATAGTTATAGAATTATAGGAGGTTGGTTTTGGGGGGTCTTTTGTTTTGCTTTGTTTTGTTTTTTGGAGATGGTCTCACTCTGTGGCCTGGGCGTGGGGGCAATAGCATCATCATAGCTCACTGCTTCCTCACATTCCAGGTTCAAATGATCCTTCTGCCATAGCCTCCTGAGTAGCTGGGGTGACAAGTGCATGCCACCACACCTGGCTGGTTTTTCTATTTTTTGTAGAGACAGGGTCTCACTAGAATTTTCCAGTTGCTCTTGAACTCATGACCTCAAGCTGTCCTCCTGCCTCAGCCTCCCAGTGTGCCAGGATTATAGGTACGAGCCACCATACAGCCTAAAAGCTTTTTAATATCCTGTCTACTAAGTCTATCATTTGTGTCATTTCTGAATCTGTTATTATTGATTGATATTTATTTTCATTATGAATCATATTTTCCTATTTCTTTCTTTTTCTTTTTTTTTTTTTTTTTTTTTTTTTTTTTGAGACAGAAACACACTATTTAGCCCTTGGTAGAGTGCTATGGCATCACAACTCACAGCAACCTCCAACTCTTGGGCTTAAGTAATTCTCCTCCCTCAGCCTCCCAAGTAGCTGGGACTACAGGCACCCACCACAACGCCTGGCTATTTTTTTGTGGTAGTTGCCATTGTTGTTTGGCAGGCCCGGGCTGGGTTCAGACCTGCCAGCCCCAGTGTAAGTGGCTGGCACCCTAGTCACTGAGCTACAGGTGCTGAGCCGTATTTTTCTATTTCTTTGTGTATCTGGTAATTTCCTGTTGAATGCTAGACACTGTGATTTTTTTACTTTGTCAGATGCTGCATAGTTTTGTAATCCTTTAAATATTTTTATTTGTTCTTAGAAACAGTTAAGTTCCTTGACAACAGTTTGGTCTGCTTGAGGCTTGCTAACTTTAAGCCTTGATAGATGAGAACAGAGCAGCCCTATGCCAGCCTGATTTTGGTACACTACAATACAAGACACTTTTGAGTACCACACCCAGTATCCCATGCATTGTGAGGTCTTTTTCACCATGGTTTATGTGAACGTGAGTATTCCCAGCCCTGCATGAGCTCAGAATTGGTTTCTCCAAGTCTTTTCTTGCAGCTCTTTCCCTTGACTCAAACGTGTGCACTAGTGAATACTTCGCCAAAAACTCAGAGACCCCTCTGCAGAGACCACCTTGCTTGCTCTCTGTGTGCAGCTGTTTCTTCTCAAGTACTGTGCCCCCCAAATTCCAGTACCCTGGCTTCCCACATTCCCTCCTGTCTCCTCAACTCAGGAAAGCCACGGGGCTTTGTTTGGGTTCCCTTCCTCTAGTCCAGGCCTGACGCTGTGGCACGTGTCAGACTATCCTCTTTGTTTCTCTCTCAGGGATCCCACACTGTGCAGCCTATCAATGTTGAGTTATTACTGTTACCTCTCACTAGCTAAGCACTCCCTAGATACACTGCAGATTGGGTGGGGAGTGGTCTCTTTATTTCATTTTCACCCATGAAACTTAGCATGGCCCATCAGACATTTACTAGTATTCCTTCCCCTAGTGTCTTCTAATGTGCTTCATATGTTTGGCATGAAGGTAATTCTGCTACACTTGTTTCCCTTTTAATAATATTCATTCAACAACTAATACCGTAGCCACTATGTGCTAGGTTACTAAGCAGTATTAGAGTATATCTATAGCCATAATATAGACTTAACGTAAACACAAATGTAAGCAAATTAGCATTAACATAACCCAAATAGGTTTGATTTTCTTACTCGTTTCCACATTAGCCAAATTAATGGGGCATAATTCCCTTAAAAAATAAAGCTTTCCATTTTCTACCCAAAGGAGGTTGTATTGCTTTTATAAATTTTTTTTAAGAGACACTTTGTCGCCCTCGGTAATGTGCTGTGGCATCACAGCTCACAGCAACCTCCTGCTCTTGGGCTTAAGCGATTCTCTTGCCTCAGCCTCCAAGTGGATGGGACTACAGGCATCCGCCACAACGCCTAGCTATTTTTTTGTTGCAGTTTGGCCGGGGCCGAGTTTGAACCCTCCACCCTCAGTATATGGGGCCGGCGCCCTACTCACTGACGAATTTTAAGAACATAATCTTGAGCTCGGCACCTGTAGCTCAAGCAACTAAGGCACCAGCCACATACACCGTGCTGGTGGGTTTGAACCCAGCCCGGGCCAGCTAAGCAACAATGACAGCTGCAACAACAACAACAAAAAAAATAGCCAGGCATTGTGGTGGGCACCTATAGTCCCAAATACTTGAGAGGCTGAGGCAAGAGGCTCACTTAAGCTGAAGAGTTGGAGGTTGCTGTGAGCTGTGATGCCACAGCACTCTACCCAGGGCGACAGCTTGAGGCTCTGTCTCAAAAAAAAAAAAAAATGTAATCTTGTTAAGTTATCAGTCTCGTAAAATTTTCTACTTTAATACTCTACCCCTTAAATTACTGTTCAATTAAGATATGGTGGAAAAGGTGTAAGCTTTTTTGGTAGAAGGAAATAGCTGTCAAAGCCACAAACTTGGATTTAATTTCTCTTCACCTAATAGAGATTTGATATTGGGAAAGTTGCTTTCTTATTTTTTCCATCTGTTAAATTGCCGTATAATTAAAGCATCTTAACACGTAACAGCTTGCTTGCACATGCCAGCACTATTCTAAATGTTAAATGTGTGTTATCAATTCTAATTCATTGATGGATATGAGGTTTAATGAGTTGATGTTCTTACCCATTTTACAGATGAGGAAACAGAGGCACAAAGATGTTGAGAAGCATAGCTAGATTTGTAGGCATTATCTAGAAAGTTGGGGAAAGGGTACTAGTGGTAGAAAGAATGGTATGTGCAAAGGCAGAGTAATGAGAGCTTATGATAGATATTAGTCCCCCTTAACTACAGGGAATGCCTTCCAAGACCCTCAGTGGATGCCTGGAATCACAGGTAGTACTAAACCCCATACTATACTGTGCTTTTCCTACACTTACATACCTATGATAAAGTTTAATTTATAAATTAGGCACAATAAGAGACTAATAGTAATAACTAATGATGAAATAGAACAGTTATAATAATATAACAAGACTAGTCTTGCACTTTTAGGGCCATTATTAAGTAAAATAAGGATCACTTAACACACAAACTGCAGTGCTGCACCAGTCGATCGGGTAACCAAGGTGACTACTAAGTGACTGGTGGCAAGTAGCATAGATAGTATGGATCACTGGACAAAGGGGTGATTCACAGAGTAGGCAGGATGGGGCAGGATGGCACAAGATTTCATCATGCTTATTCAGAATGGTGCACAATTTAAAACTTATGAATTGTTTATTTCTGGAATTTTCCATTTAATATTTTAGGGCTACAGGTGACTGCAGGTAACTAAAACCAGAAGAAAGCAAAACTGAGGATAAGGGGAAGACTATTGTACTCAAAGAAATGTAATATTTTAGTACAATATAGCCAAGGATAAGAAATGAAGCTGGAAAAGTAGGCCCAGAGGCCAGATTAGAAAGGGCTTCATTCTTTTTATTTTGTAGGTCATAAAGTGCCAAGTCAGATTTGTGTTTTGGAAAATGTTCCTCTGGCAATGGAATAGAGGGTGAATTAAAGTAAGGGGACACTAGAGGAAAATGTGGAACCATTTCTAAATTCTTGATTCTTGCTGTTCAACTTCTTGGTTTTAGGGTGTGGATCTGTCTTGAACACAAATGGTGAAGTTGAAATGGATGCCAGTATCATGGATGGAAAAGACCTATCTGCAGGAGCAGTCTCGGCAGTCCGGTGTATTGCAAATCCCATTAAACTTGCTCGGCTTGTCATGGAAAAGGTATACGTGACTAAAGCATCTTTTTCCTGAAGAGTTGTTACTGGTATATATAAGTGGTTAAAAAAGAAAAAGGAGATCTGACTGTGAAGAAACTTCATCTCACTCTTCTCCTGAAAACATGTATAAGAACAGAAGCAATGATATATGAGTTTTCAAATTTGCTGAGGTTCCGACTCTTGCTAACAATGCAACCTGACCAGAGTAACTTGACCAGTGATTACATTGTTATCTTCCTCTGTTTTCTTCCTCTTTCTTTCAACACATGTAAAGCACATTACAACTGAACAAACCAAATGTTGAATAGTATGTATTAAATGAAAATGAATTAAGTTCTCTAAAACTAACATAATATGCAAGTCACATCCCTAGTAACTTGTAGTTCATTTATAGATTGTAGTCTGTCAGTTTGGGATTTTTTTTTTTTTTTTTTTTTTTTTTTGAAAAATGCATAAACTCAGAAAGCCAGACTCTTCTAGCCAGACTCAGAAAACCAAGCCAGTGAAACTTGCATTTTTGAACCTTTGCACCCAGAGGGAAATAATTATTTACATATAGCTGGAACAGTTAAAAAAGATTCAAAAAGCTCACCATTTCCCCTTTTCTTTCCTACTCAGACACCTCATTGCTTCCTGACTGACCAAGGTGCAGCAAAATTTGCAGCAGCTATGGGGATCCCAGAGATCCCTGGAGAACAGCTGGTCACAGAGAAAAGTAAAAAACACCTGGAAAAAGAGAAGAATGAGAAAGGTGCTCAGAAAGCAGAATGTCAAAAGTAAGTGTCTTCTATGATGCACATTTTTGAGAGTTATTAAAATACGAAACTTTGCCAAGTATCTGATTTCTTAAACAATTCAAACCAAATATTGGAAAACCTACCATTTTGAGTTTTAAATATAACCTCATTTTTTTACCCCTCTTAATAGTAACTCAAACTGGGCTAACAGGCTCGTCACCCATAGAACAGTGGTTACCACGCCAGCCACACACACAAAATCCTTTGGTAAACTATTATCAGTGGTAACTCTGGGGAGAGGGACCGCAGAGAGGAGGTGGGAGACATTTACTTTTTATTGCTGTACTTTTCTGTATTGTTTCAATCCTTTGCCATATGGAAATATTGATTTTATTTTTAAAATGTGAACAGGGATTATCTGGTTTATAGTATTATACACCACTTTTTAGCTTATTTTTGGTTGGTGTTTAAAAAGCTGAATAAACATTTAAAATGAAATTAAAGGGTGTATGGCACACTTTTGGGGTGTGAGACACAACTACAAGAGGGACTCAAGATTCAGTGCCTGTAGCACAGTGGTTACAGCACCAGTCACATACACAGAGGGTGGCAGGTTCTAACCCGGCTGGGCCAGCTAAACAATGACAATTGCAACAAAAAAATGGCCGGGCGTTGTGGCGGACGCCTGTAGTCCCAGCTACTTGGGAGGCTGAGGAAGAGAATCACTTGAGCCCAGGAGTTTGAGGTTGCTGTGAGCTGTGACGCCACAGCACTCTACACAGTGCAACATGTAGGGCTTAACATAGTGAGACTCTGTCTCAAAAAAAAAAAAAAAAAAAACTTGGGTTAACAGAATTCCTTCTCTGACAGAATTTCAAAGAAGAATGTATTACATTAATATGTGTCAGTTATCTGAATTCTTGGTCAGTTTGTTATCTTAAACAGACCAAACAAGTGCTCTGTGATCTAGTGTATTTTA